>SZWC01004254.1:63742-87512 GCA_023375785.1 Penium margaritaceum
CAATTCTGAACAAATAGACATGACCTTGTTGTAGCATTGCAGGGTCCTGTTATGCTCATATCGCGATTTGCGGACCTGCCTCAGGCCATCATGAAAAGTGGGTATCGGAGTTAGCTCGTAAAAAGTGGGTAAAGGGTGCTGTTTTTTTCCATTTTGGACATAGTGCGCACCGATTAAAATCAGTGGGGAGAATGGAATGCACCTTCCAAAAAGTGGGTGTACGAGTCTTCTTCTCCCACGACTGGCTGATACGTAAATAAGGTTGTCAACCGTGGGTAACCTGCGCACAACTTTTTTGAAATGGTGGGTAGAAGGGAATCTCCCAATAACCATGGTTGGAAGGTCGCCAGCCATAGGATTCCTTGATCTGGGTGTTGTAGTCCATATTGTCGATCCTTTCTATTGCTACGATCATGTGCAGTATGCTGTTTTGGATGCTAGAAATGATGATCGCTCGTTAGATGTCTCGTTTGAGGCCGTTATTACAGTGAAAACAGAGCATCATTGGGGGCATTTTCTCCACCAGTGATGATCTCTGTGCGTATCCACGGAATCCCTGCGTGTACTCTGCCACGCTAGACTGCTGACGGAGGCACTGCGGCTTTCACCAAGCATCACTATTCTCATCCTCTCGTCCACATTATGTGAGCATTGCATGCGAGAACACGTTCTCGTTGGTTGGTGGTGTTAGTGCGTCTTGCCATTACAAGTTGATCTGCTCCAAGGATGGAATGCCTATGGTCGGCGATATGAGACGGGCGCCGTTGGCCATTGATGAGGCCTTGCCGGTCTCGTGCTAACATTGGATGGCATTTAGATCAGACCACCAATCTAGTGTTGTGCAACGCAAAAGCACGACCACGAGGTCAATCTTCTTTTGATCGCCGTTGACCCCGGCAGCGGTTAAGTACACCTCCAGACTTTTCAGCCACATCCAAACCATTGGTCCCCTGGAATTTGCAAGATCAAATAGTTCAGGAGGGACCGGGCGAATCTTAGGTTCGCTCGAGAGTTGGATATCTCTCTTGACAAGCATTGCGTCCCGTGCACTTGCATTGCGAAGAGCCTCCATTGCGACGTTTAGTTGTTGGAACAGATGAACGTTTATCCCCTCAAGCGCAGAGATACGGTTTGTGAGCTCCTCTTCAATCCGCACTTATCTTCCGGTGCCACCTGTGGTTCTTGCTGTCAACATTGAGGATGTCGGTAGGGACGGTTGGTTAACCGTCGTTGGATCCGCTACCGGATTGGTCGTCGGAGCGGTGGGGGTTGATCTAGCTGGCACATAGGCTTCCACGCTAGTGTTCACTGCCGTTTCAGAGTTTGCGTGCATAGGTACGATTTGCTCCTCCATCGCCAAAGTCGTCGCCAAAGACCCGCTGCTTGCCTTTGGGTGCGCTCACTCCCTTCACATTGTAGTGGAAAAGTCTGCGAAGTCTTGACGTGCGAGATATGCTGATGGCTTGTGTGAGGTAGTCCTCCGGATGGGTAAAGTGGTCGGATGCCTCTCTGGCACAGTTGCAATCTAATACCAAGTCTTATGCCGAAAAAAAGCGTAGATGGTGAACAGGTAGAAGTTACGAGACAGATTACAATTGAGGACTTGGGAAAGTTGAGCAATGTATAATTAGCGGTAAGTGTACTTCGATGAAAAGTGTCAAAACGATCGAACACATATGTACAAGTGTTGAATCACAATTGAGATGTGGTTGGGGTCGTTAGGTCAATTGTCGAGTAGTGGGAGTGGAGTCGCTTCGTGAGTTGTCAGATTTGAGAAGCTCCACCAAGGAATCAGGGGGCTTCAAGGATCGACGATGAAAATTCGAGACACATCTATATGAATCTAGATGGGTATTAATGGGTCAAGAAGTCGACCGAAAGGTCGTGACACTTGTGTCGATGATTCTCGAAAGGAATTAGAGTTGTGAGAAAGTGCAATAAAGTTCACCGGAAGGTGAGGGCAGTTGGCCGGTTGCCCTAAACCGGTAGAGTGAAAATCAAGATCTCGACGCGTGGTGGGGTACTTGTGTCATGACGGAAATTCCCACTCCAAAGGATGAGGGACTCATGCACGCTGGTATGAAACATAACGGACGTCGCCCTTTTACAACCGGAGACAACCCATGCCGTTAAAGTGGGAGGTTGTGGAAGTTGAACTTCAAGGGATGCTTGTTTTATATTTCTTTTCCTTCTTACAATGAATAGATAGTTCTTGAGTTATGCTGCACACATGGGGATCGCAGATGTGGTGATTTTGGTTTAGGTTGTGGCAGGAAAACTCTTACCAACCTTTCCATATTTTATGCAAGGGGGGGGGTTATGGTGAGCGTAGCGTACATGGCGAACAGGTAGAAGTCGCAAGGCAAAACACAATTTAGAAGTTGGGACACTTGAGCAATTTATGATTAGCGGTAAGTGTACTTTGATGAAAAGTGTCAAAATGATCAAACATACATATACAAGTGACCAGCTTTGAATGAAGCATAGTCAAGGTCGTTGGCCAAATGTTGAGCGACGCATACTGAGTTGCGTCGTGAGTGGTCGGATTTGAGAAGGTCCACTGAGATGTTGGGGTCTTCAAGAATCGATGGTGAAGATGTGCGATGCATCTTTATGAATCCAGATTCGTCGAGAGGCATCGAGAAGTCGACCAAACGCTCGTGACACTTCTGTTCATAGGTTTGCGATAATGGCTGGAGTTTTGAGAAGGTTCGGGATTATCCACTGAGGGCGGGGCAGTTGGCCAGTTTTTCCTCGGCTGTCGGAGTGAATATTACGGTCCTCGCGACGTGATGAGTTGTTTTTGTAACAACAAAAATGCCCACTCTATAAGATTAGGGACTCGTGTAAGTTTGGTATGTAACACTTCTCGCGACGTCTCGGCGTGAGTGAAGTTGTGGCTCAGAGACCGCGGTAGTAGCCGTCGAGGATGTGATCAACGTCTCAAAGGTTGTTGTAGGGCTCCCAACTGTTATGCGCGGCGTCATAGCCATGCCACTTGACGAGATATTCCGTCGTCTTGCCACGTCGTCGATAGCCAAGGATGTCCTTGATGACGTACTCTATTTCTTTGTCCATTTGAACAGGAGACAGGTGAGGGACATCTCTTCCATAGAAGTTCTCTTTGGGGTCTCGGTAGTGCATAAGTCTGCTAACATGGAACACCAAATGAACTTGCATAATAACGGAGAGTTTGAGTAGCGCAACCACGGGGATTTGCATGTACTCGATCTCAAACGGTCCCAACCATCGGGGTTTGAACTTTGAACAGTTGGATGCGCAGAGCTTGATGTTCGTCAAGCTGAGAAGGAATTTATCGCCAACGCTAAAGATGTTGTAGCTGCGATGGCGATCAGCTGCTCGCTTCATCACTGCTTGCGTCTTCAATGACAATACTTCACCACCACCTGGGAGGAAACACGATTGACCCTCGCAAAGGCGAGGGTCAATCGTGTTTCCTCCCAGGTGGTGGTGAAGTCTCGTCGTTGAACGTTGACTACTAGAATATCACAACAACTCTGCGGTCCGACTGGTGCGGCGGGAAGTTTTCCATACACCAGTTCAAATGGAGTTTTACCTATTGTGGTGGAAACTGCCGGATCATATGCGATTTTGGCAGCCGAAAGTTGTTGTGCCCAATCTATCCCATGAGGTTCGCATAGTGTTTGGAAGTAGTTGTTCGAGCGTCTAATTTGTCTCCTCCGTTTGACCGTTGGTTTGAGGATGAAACTTTGTGGAAAGTTAAATTTTGCTTCCATAACAAGTCATGCGCTTGTGTCGAAACAACTGGTAAATTGACCGTCTCTGTCGCTCGTGATGGTTCTTGGTATGGCGTGTAGCCGCACAATGTTATTTAGAAGTACCCGTGCTGTTTCTTGGTGGTGACGGTGGTCATTGTCGAGATGAAGTGGGACATTTTAGAAAAACCTATCGACAACAGCAAGGATGGCATCATATTCCTTGGGTGTGACTGGTAATCTAGTGACAAAGTCCATGGAGATGTCTTCCCATGGTTCCATCAGAACAAGGAGCTATTGCAGAAGTCCGGGTGGCCTCGTGCGACGAGATTTGTGTTGCTGACATGTGTCACATGTATTGTCGAAGTTGGCCATGTCGGATTGCATCTTGTCCCGCCAGTAGTTTTTTGCTAGCTTCTTTAGCGTCTTGTCCTCTCCAAATTGTCCACTTGGACCAGTGTTGTGGAATTCTTCGAGTAGCATACGGCAAAGCTCGTCGTTCGGGGGAATGACTACTTGGCGAGTGAAGCGACGTCGCCAGTAGGGTGCGTCAAAGAAGGATTTGGTTTTATCTTATCCAACGTGCTAGTCGTAGCCTCGTGTGAACAATCGCTCAAGGTAGGGGTCTCGATGTAGTGAAAGGGTTTCCATGTTGGTCATAAAATCTGGTCGGCGGCTGAGTACGTCCGTCGAATTTGTTGTTCCTGTCCGGTGCTCAATTTTGAAGTCGAGCCCAAACTCAAGGAACTGAATCCGTCGGGTTTGACGTCGGCTAAGATTCAGATGCGTCTTCAAATATTTCAACGTGTGGTGGCTGGTGCGCACGACACATCGGCGACACTCCAGGTAGCATCGCAACATCTTCAACGCATGTACGGCAGGTAACATCTTTTTTTTGTGGACCGCGTAGGTGAGTTACGGTTCTCACAGCTTTTGAGACATGTAGGCGATCGGTTGTTCACCGTTGCCGTGATCTTGCAGGAGAATCGTGCCAATGGATCCGTCTCATTAGCCATGATTTAGCCATGATGTAGTCCACAATTGGATCGACATATCGTGGGACTGGAGCTGAGGTTAGAGCTATCCGTAGAGCGGTGGGCGCTTCTTGTTTTCTGTCTCCCCGCCGCCACTCGGCTTCTTTTTGAGTGAGGTCGGAAAGAGGCGCTGACACTCGCGGGCAGTCATGCACAAATCGCCTATAGTAATTGAAAAATCCGAGAAAAAAAACTTGAATTTCTCGACCGTTGGTCGGCGTCGGCCAATCAGCGATTGCTACCACTTTTTTTCGGATCCATGGTGATCCGTTTGCCGTTGATGTGATCAAATAACTTGATCGAATGATGATCGAAGTCGCATTTTGACAGATTTCTGAAAAAAATCTCTCTTTGTAAAACTTTGACAACTTTTTGGAGATGTCCATCGTGCTCCTCCGAGATGCGGCTATACACTAGAATGTCGTCGATGTACACCCTGGCAGAGTCGTCGATATACGACCAAAAAATGTTGTTCATTGCGGCCATGAACATTACATGAGCATTTGTGAGTGAAAACGGCATAACCACGAACTCGAAGTGTCCGTAGCGGGTTCGGAATGCTGTCTTCTTGATGTCGGCGGATGCCACATGTATCTGGTGATTTCCGTTGCGTAAGTTGATTTTGCTAAAAATCCAGGCTCATCACTGTTCCTCAAAAATTTCGTCGGCTCGAGGGAGAGAGTAGCGGTTCTTGTTGGTAGCATCATTCAACGCTTGATAATCCATGCACATCCGCATCTCGCTTGTTTTATTTTACGGATAATAGTGGTGCGGCATATGGCGACGTGGATTGGCGGATGAACCCCTGATCAAGCATCTTGCAGAGCTACTTTTTTTGTTGGGTCCGCTCATGATCGCTCATCTAATGGGCCCCAAGGACAGTAGGTCTGCTGTCCGGTTAAAGTTGAATACAATGGTCAATGTCTCCTTGAGGGGGTAAGGTTTTTGGGTGTTCGTCGGGGAAGACGTCCGTTAATTCATGGATAAGTGGTGCGAACTCTTCGGGTACCATAGCAAACATCATCGAGGCTTATGAGGCTGACGAGGGTGATGATGAGTCAGCTGCTTCCACTATTGTTTCTCCCATTGGCTCAAGGTATACGAGCCACGCATGTGCTTGGCCATGTTGAGCAGTATCGGCTAGACCGGTTGTCGCTTTTTGGCTTCCGTGACTTCCTCTACTGCTTCCACCTCTGATGCTTCTGAATTTACTGCTTCCAGTGTTGGCTTTCGTCCCGCGTGAGGAAGTTTTTGCTTGGCGTTGTCTATCTCCACGTAGACTTTGCCACTGTTCCAGTCCATCTGCAGATTGTGCTGGTACAGGAAATGTCGTCCGGGAATGATTTTATGGTCGCTCATTGGACAAGACCTGCAGATCGCTCCATCCCGTATATCTCCCACTTGTAGTTATAGTGGTTCTCAGAGTCTCCATATCTGTAGTCTCTCATCAATTGTTTTCCCCTCAAATAGCCTTGGTTTGTTCTACAAACCTAGCTTGCGAACCATGTCGTTGCTTACGAAGCTATGTGAAGCTCCTCCATCCAATAGCATCAGTACCGTTTTGCGACTTCTGCATCCTCGAGGCTGAATGTTTAGTAGTATCGCCAGTTGGTTGTCCTCATACCCCTTGTCGAACTTTGCCATCTCAAAAACCCTCTGCGACGATGTGGGTCGTTCAGATGGGTGATCGTTTGGTGCAGATCGCTCCCCGCGGACAAGATTTGTGCCTTTTACCTCTGCCCTTAAACATTTTTTGACTCATTTTTTGCAACTCCCTCCCTCCCTCTTTGGCTTGATATTTTCTCTGACAGTTTCGAGCAACGTGCCCGAGTTTTACGCAGTTGTAGCAGGTTTGTATGTCTCTCTGGTTGACGGCATTGAGGAGTCCATTGACTGGTTTTTGTGATTTCCACGGTAATTATGGCTAGGGGGGTGCGAGTCGTAGGATTCCTAGATCCAAGCGTTGTAGTCAACGCTGTCCATCCTTTCTTCTGCTGCGATCATATGTGCCAAGTCGTTCTTGATCCCGAAAAGGGCAATTACTTGTAGGATATCTCGCTTGAGGCCGTTGGTGTAGTGAAAACAGAGTTTGTCGAGGCGATGTCTACTCCAGTGATGATGTCGTAGAATCTCCTCATGTACTCTGCCGCACTGGACTGCCGACGTAGACGTTGTATCTGTACTGTGCGTCAGATTTTTTGTTCAGACGTCCAAAGCGTGTGAGTATTACGAGTTAGAATTCGTTCCAGTCGGTTGGTGGCATCAGCGCATCTTGCTACTGTGGGTTGACGTACTGCAAGGGTAGAACACATGTGGTTGGTGATGTGAGATGGATGCCGTGAGTGGGTGACGATGCTCTGTCGATCTCGTGCTACCGTTGGATGGTATCTAGTTCAAACCACCAACTTAACGTGGTGCCACACAAAAGCGCAACCACAAGTTCAATTCTTTTTCTCGTCATTGATACTAGCAGCGGTTAAGTACACCTCCAAACTCGTCAGCCACATCTGAACAGTTGGTCCTCTTGTGTTTGCTCGATCGAACGATTCTGGTGGGTCCAGACAAATATTGGGTTCGCTCAAGATTTGGGAATTTCTCTTGATGAGAAACGCTAAACACGTGTTTGCGTTGCAAAGAGCCTCCATCGCGACAGCTAGTTGTTCGAGGACGGATATCATGTTCACCGGTTCCTCGTTGATCCGCGCCTGTCGTCCAGTGCCATCTGTCGTCCCTGTTGTCGTCGTCAAGGCTGTCAGTAGGGACGGCTGGTTTATCGCTGTTGGATCCGTGACTGGATTGGCCACAGAAGCCGTAGGGGTAGCTCCAGTTGTTGCTTCAGGAAGCACATGCATGAGCACGTCCTACTCCTCCATTGCCGAATATATCGCCAAAGACCCAGTGCTGGTCTTCGGTTGCGGTCGCTCACCTCACGTTGTAGTCGCGATGTCGGCAAAGTCTTGACGGCCGAGATACGCTGAAGACTAATGCGAGGTAGTCCTTGAGATGGGTGAAGTAGTCAAATACCTCTCAAGCACGGCTGCGCTCTGATACCAAGTGTTATGCCGAACGGAGCTCATATGGTGAACAGGTAAGAGTTGTGAGGAAAAGACATGATTTAGAATTTGGGACACTTGAGCAGTTCATGATTAACGGTAAGTGTGCTTGGACAAAAAGTGTTGAAATGATCAAACATATACATTGAAGTGACGAATTGCGAATGAAGCAAAGTCGGGGTCATTGGTCGAATGTTGAGCTACGCGTGCAGAGTCACGTCGTGAGTGGTCGGATTCGAGAAGGTCCGCCGAGAAGTTGGGGGTCTTCGCGAATCAACGGTGAAGATGCGAGATGCATCTGAATAAATCCAGATTCATGGAGAGTTTTTGAGAAGTCGACCAAAAGGCCGTTACACTTCTGTTTGTAGGTACGCGAGAATGCTTGAAGCTTTGAGAAGGTTTGGGAATAGGCATTGAGGGCGGGGCAGTTGACCAGTTTACACTTGCTCATCGCAGTGAATATCGCGGTCCTCGCGACGCGATGGGGAGTTTGAGTAATAACAGAAATGCCCACTCTTGAAAATTAGGGACCGGTGTACGTCTGGTACGTAGGAGGGGGGGCTTCCATGGGGCCATTCACTACCTGTCTACGCCCAATAACGAGTTAAGAAGAAAAAACGCAGCCAAAAAATTGAGCAAAAGGGATTTTGCGTTAGGAACAATGCGAGCCTAATATTTCCCATAATAACTAACTGTGTGTTTCCATAGATCACGTGATGGGCTTCGAAGGCCCTTCCAGGTTTTTGTTAAAATTGAACGGTGTGGATGGGCAGTGTCCGTAGAGCCACACACAGTGATGGTGTAATGGGTGGAGTCTCTAGCTCCTACTCTGAAGTCATCGTCAAAGTTCGCAGAATGGCATTCTCAGTCCGCGTTAGGGGTTTACCCTCTTCGCAGGACCTAGGGGCAATCATCATCAACGACCCAGAGCGTGGAGACTCGAATATTTCGACTCTCAAGAGGCCCATTTCTGCTTTAAATCTTACCCCTGGGTTTTGTGACCCAAACTGGTGGTTTTCAGCTCGAACTCGTGCATTCGCACAAGTTTTCCGGTTTCGAAACTCATTATTTGTCCTAAACGAACTTGAGTTTTGTTTTTGACACGTCAGCACAAAACCATCGCGTGCGAGGTCCGATCAACGATTTCGAGCCGACTTCTCTCGTGCGCTTGTCTCATCCTTGCTCTCACCCTTGCTCCCCCTATCCCTCGTCCTTGCTTGCTCGTTTGCAATGAGGGCGTGGGGGGGGCGAGGGCACAAGACCACGAGGCCTCACCCTCGAGGCCCTCATGGCCCCTCAGCCGCCGATTGCGCTGAGGTCGCGATCGGCGGCTGGCAGCTGGCCGGCTGGTGGCCGGCTGGTCGCTTGGCCGGCCGCCGGCCATCCACCCGGCCAGCAGCGAGCTGGACGGCGGCCAGCGAAGTGCTGGCTGCCGGCTATCCCTGGCTGACGCGAGGGGTGGTGCGCAACCACCCCTCGCTTCAGCGAGGAGGGAGGGCCGAACCGGCCCTCCCGCTACATTCCTCCCCAGTTATTATGAACCGTCTCTGTTCATGAACAACAAGAAGGATTGTCAGTGAGTGAGTCATTAACGCTGTGAAGGAAAAAAAATAGATTCAATCACCATATAAACATGAACACGTGCATGGCACTTGGACCTAAGTTGCAACTTCTTGGTCAGCAGGGCTAGCGGACTCCCCCTTTTAGGCTAGAGCGTCCGCACGACAACCATGTTGGACGTCCCCAACCTCCTATGGGTGCAGTCCATGAATGCTGCCCTACGGGAATGTTGTTCACTTTTTCCGCGTTTAGGTGGTGCCCCCTGATATGCGTGGATCCGTGCGAGCTGCCAGCTTGCTCCAATACTCCTTGATCACCCCTGTGGGCGACCGAGACTCGGGCCCTCATGAGTTATGGTCAGGTCCACACCCGGCCCAATGAACAAGGTATTCCGTAACAACCCGTGACCGAAGAGTACACTCCCGGTGCTGAATTAGGTGTAGAACCTTGTACTGACCATCGGCAGCAAGGACTGCCGGTGGTGGCTATACGGTTCCCGTAGCCGTGTATGGAGCCAACAGGCTCACATGAAACACGTCATGTATCTTCATACTCGACGGACGCAACAATCGGTATGCCACTGGTCCAATGCGTGCAACGATGGGAAACGGCCCAATCCACTTCGGTAGAACCTTTTGTACCCCTGGCGACTTCAGCCGAAGATTCCTAGTGCCAAGCAGCACTTTGTCACCAATGTCAAACAAGACCTCAGGGCGACTTTTGTCGGCATATGCCTTTTGTCGTTGCCGAGCAGCTTGAAGGTGACCATGCGCCTCCTATAACAAAGAGTCTATGCGCTCGGCAAAAGCTTGAGCAAAAGGAACCTGTCCTTGTGCACTCCCACTCTTCACCAATGAAGAGGGCACCACTGGATGTCGACCACTATTCAACACAAATGGTGTGAACTGTGTAGACTCGTTAACCGAGTTATTCACCGCAAACTCTGCCTGTTATAGGAATTCGTCCCAATCATGACAAGGTCCATGTACATGCGGAGCATTTGTTCCAGAGTGCGGTTCATGCGCTCTGTTTGTCCATCGGTGTGAGGATGAAACGCTGTGGACATTTGCGACTCACTGCCAAAGTACTCGTGCATCTTTTGCTATAACTTACTAGCAATTTTTTGAATATCAATCGGATACAATGCACAACAGCTTGTTGTGGTACTTTAGGACACCCTCAAAGAAGAGACAAGCGATCTCCTCTACGTTCACATCAGTGGTTGTAGGAATGAAGTGTGTCATCTTTGTCAAAAGATCCACAACCACTGGTATTGCATCTTGGCCACGGGCCATGTCCAGAAGACCAGTAATGAAGTCCATGCTGACGCACTCCCATGGGGTCCCAGTAATGGGAAGCCATTGGAGGAGTCCAGCAGGCTTCTCGTTACTAGCCTTATTCCAAAGACATTGGTCGCATGTCATGGAATACTTACGGACATCGACACTCGATATTGGCCACCAATAGTGGTCCAAGAGTGCCTATCCGGTCTTTCGATGTCCTACATGACCTGCGACCGACGGGTCATGGAACTGGGAGATAATCTTTGCTCGAAGGTCTTCCAAGTTTGGCATAACAACCTGTTCTCCGTGCCAGAAGATTCCTACGGCCTCCACCAAGCCGTACTTGTCAAGATTGTGAGAATCTTGAAACACAAAATCCACACAGTATCCCATTCGGATCTTGTTTATAAAACCGTTGTAATGGATAATCTCTCGTGGTGGTTGCCGCAAAGGTGCAGGGGGATATGGTGATTTTTGCTGTTGCTGTTGCAATGGCCATAAAACACCCACGGACCTCCATGGTTCCTTTAACTTCCATGGGTTGTCTGCTTAGTGGATCGGCCACATTGATGCATCCTTGCCAATATTCCCATGTGAACGAGAATCGGCTCAGGTATTCGCTCCAATGCGCCTGTTGTCTTGACAGGTTCGGTTGCGTCTGAAAAAACACCAATGCATTTTGGTCGGTCATGAATGTCACACCCCCTTCAACACCCTCGAGGTAGCAACACCACATCCTGAAATCATGCATTACTGCAAGGAGCTCTTGATCCCCAGTCGTGTACCGCGTTTCCACAAGGATGAGCTTTCGGCTCTCATACACAACTGGATGACCGTTCTGCATGAGGACGGCTCTGAGTCCTACTACCGATGCATCACATTGAACCTCCCACGGTTGCGATGGATCCGGAAGAGGTAGGATGGGTGCTGTGAATAGAAGCTCTTTGACTTTCAGAAAAGCGTTCTCGCAATCAGCTGTCCATTCCCACTGCACGTCTTTTTGCGTGAGCCTGGTCAGCGGTGCTACCAGGGTCAAATACCCTTGAATAAACCGTTGAAAGTAGTTTGCAAGGCCGAGGAAAGACCAAATTTGCCCGACATTTTCCGGGCGTCACCAGTCTACAACGACTTGGACCTTTTGTGGGTTGACACGGATGCCGTCCTTGCCGACGATGTGTCCAAGGTATTCAAGCTCATCTTGGGCAAACTTGCACTTGCTCACTTTCGCATAGAACTTCTGTTCCCGAAAGATTGCGAGGACTTCGCGCAAATGTTCTATGTGCTCTTCCATTGACTTGGAGAAAACCAAGCTGTCATCCAGGTAAACAAGATCAACTGCCGGAGTTGCATGATGAGCGTTCAGTTCATTTCTCCTTGGAATGTTGTCGGGGTATTTGTAAGCTCGAAGCATAACACTCAAAGCTGATAGTGTCCCATGTGCATTCAAAACGCGGTTTTGGGCACATCATCTTCCGTGATACGGATTTGATGGTACCCTTAAGACAAATCCAAGGAGGAAACCACTTTTGTCCCTTGGAGTAGGTCAAAAAGGTCCTCAATCCGCGGTAAAGGGAATCGGTTTTTTTTTGTTGGCTTGTTCAACACCCGATAACCCATGTACATGCGCAACCCACCGTCCTTTTTTGTTCACAAGAAGGATCGGCACACCGTACGGTGAGTTACTTGGCTCGATCCATCCTTTTGCAATGTACAAGCTGATTGGGCGTTCAACATCTCACCTTTCTTCTGGACTAAGGCGATACATGGGTCTGAACGGAGAACTCGCCTTTGGTTGCAGTGGAATCGTGTGGCCCACGTGTCTTTCTGGTGGAAGCCTAGCCAATGGGTCTTGGAATACATCCAAGAACTCCTCCAAGAGGGATTTTATCACTTGTGGCGTGTCCTCCTTCACGTCGCCCTCCATTTGTTGTAGCTGAGCCAAGAAGTATTGACAACCTTGTCGAATACGTCTTTTGACCTACATCGTAGACAAGCTAGCATGGACTTTGAGTCGGGTCGGAGATGATTCCGTACTCAGGATCACTGTAAAGAAATGCTGTCCCTTTTGGAGGATCAAACGCTTTGATTCAAAGCACATTAGAGTCTTGTTTTCACGGAGCCAGGGATCCCCTAACACCATGTCAAACGGGTCAAAAAGGTTGAGTACCTTCAACGTGACACTCTGTGTGTACCCTTGAATACAATTTTTCGTCTTACAAGTATCGATTACGGGTACCATACAGTTGTCACCGACAACAACTACGCCATTCGATGGCTCGTACTTCACGCCAACCTGTCGGGTAAAGCCAAGGCTCACAAAAGAGTCGTCTCCTCTAGTGTCAGCAAGCACGTTCACGGGAGCACTAGCTCGGTATTCTATGAACTCCATCGTTATGTTGCCTCCACTCTTCCAAGTGAACAGGCTCGACGATGGTAAGCCGAGTTTGCGATAAACATGGAATCTGGAAGGCTGACGCCGCAGATCCCATGATTCACCTACTCTAGTCCACATCTTGAGGGCATGTGTGAATTCTGCTAGCACTTTCCAGTCCTTCAATTTCACTGGGTCAAAGTCGTCGTCTGAAGGTACTGAGAACGTGATTGAACTCATCGCTTTGAGCGCGTTTGCTTCAATCACTGTGTTACACTATGGTTGGTGTCGCCACCACTAAACAGGTTCGGTCATGCATCTCGTCTGGTGATGCAAGATTTAGTGGGCAATGTCGATGAGCAATTGCAAAATGAGGTTCAATGAGAGGTGAGGAAATAATAGAGAAATTTGAAATCGTCAAGACTCAAATTGTTTAACATCTTCATCTGAAAACATGAACCCACACTCGTGATCCAGTTTTACCCCTGAGTGGTCCCCGGTAACGTTACTCAGGGGTGGGGAAAACCTGCCCCACGGTCTTGTCCGTTACCATGGCCGGGCCCATTGCCGCGACCGCGACCTTGTCAACGGCCCTTCCCACAACCTCGTTTTGCAGCCTCCCCACGAGGTGCTATGGCTGCGGCTAACACCGCGGCCTCTTGTCCACCTCAGGCAGCCTCAGGACACTGAGCCCTGAAGTGTTCGGGCTGCATGCAGTTGTGGCACAGTCCCTCGTAGAAGGCCGTGTTACGACGCTCGAGTGCCACCTACAACTCGTCATTGTCGCGGCCACGCTTATGGTTGGGGGGCTTGCTCCCACTTGCCTTCTTGGCTGAGGGGTTTGCCGGCTGCTTGCCCTTGACCCCGCCCACTGCCCGACTGTCCCACCAGCCCTTGTAGCCTCCATGCGTGCATCACGGTCTTGCTGTGCATGCGCATTCGACCGTGCATATGAGTAGTCCATTGGGTTCGCCGAATACACTTTGCTCATGTTGTCTTGTAACGCCCTCCAACTTGTCCAAGCTTGGCCCGTTGCAGTCTTGGTGGTCTTGTCCTTCAACTTCTCGCAGGCAAGACCATCGCGTAAGTACTCCAGTAGCAAGCATTCTGGGTACTTGAAGGTCTGGGTACCTTCGCTCTCGGTGAAGCTTTTGGATTCCTCCACGAGTGCGGTAAAATCGCTCAAGTAGGCCTCAAGCGAGTTACCTAGCTGCCTGAAGTCCTTGATCTTGTGAAAGGCACGCTGTGCCTCCTCACACTGGGTACACTTCTTACGCATGATTGCATAGAAGGCTTCCCACGGCATGGGCTGCCACTCGAGGTGAGGCCTCTGCTTACTCCACTCCTTGACCACGTACTTGAAGCGCTTGTCTTTAGGCAGTGCCGTGGCAAGATCGCCCCACTAACTGAGTGGAGCCTTGTGGACGTGTAGGACGTGCTCTATGCGGTTCAGTTAGTTGGTCAAATTCACGCCCTTCGGGAAGATGTCCACATTATGGAGGAAGGACGTGTTCATGACCGCCCCCAAGAAATCAAGGTAGACAAGTCGTCGATGCCACCGGCAGTGGCATCTATCGCTGCGACGTGCTGCGTTTGCTGCTGCATCCGCACATGGGTCACACTCTACAACGCCTTGTCGAGGTTGTTGCATCAGCGACTTGCCTCATGGACGGCCAGACACCGTAGTTGGCGATCGCGGTCAAGGTCCGTGATGCTCTGCCCGACAAGGGCCAGTAGGTTGGCAAATGCAAACATAAGCTCTGATGTTGTCATGGCATCGGCGATAGCCTCAAGGGCCTCGGGTTGTCCATGCACCTTTACCCACTGCTGGAGGGTACGATTTGTGTACACGCCTCCAAGGAGTCCCACCTTTCCGAGGAGACTGTCGTAAGAGACGACTCTCGAGTGGACGCTGCCTTGCCCCATTGGGGCCACATCATAGGAAGGGGGGTATGCCCCCACACCTCCGAGTGGTGCCGTACCTCCACCGTCGGTGGTGATCTTGGGTCGACCCGCTGCTTCAATAGCAAACTCCGCAAGCTTGTAGCTGTCATCGTGAATTGCCTTTTTGACGTCGTCGTCCGGCTCGTTCTCGTGGGAACCTCCCGCGTGGCTGCTTTCGGTACCCTTGTTGCTCTCGGCAGTCTCGCTGCCGTTGGCAGCTTCAGGCAATGCAGCAAGCACCTTGCCCTTCTCAAGCAATTGGCTCGAGTTCATGGCACGACAGTGGCGATGATCACGATCCTTGTCGCCTTTGCCATTGTCGACTCTTTGTCGGGATCCCCCTCTGGGAGATCCTCCTCCATTGCGTCATCCATCGCGTGAGGATTGCCCACGTGCGCGTCGACGTTCTCGTCGAACACTTTTGCGTCCTCTGCACACTTCTCGTTATCGCCGAGGTTTGTGCTAGTTGCCTTTGGCGGTACACTTGCCTGTGGTTTGGCAACCGTGCTCGCGGCGGGGGCTCCGAAGACTTGGAGTTTGCCGAGGGTGCATGGTGAGGCCGCCACCACCTTGCCCTTGTTGGCCTTCAACGGTCCAGCACTTGCCATCACGCTGCCCATGCAAGTAGCACGTGAAAGTCATTGTGGGAATCACCCCACAACTTCGGGGAAGGATCGCCTCCCACATCCTCCTTGCTCTCAGGATCGGTGAGGCAATTATAAGTTGAATTTCTATTTTCCTAGGCCGCCACGTCGACGCAAGGTTGTGGTTTTGGGAACTAGACTTCCTAAGACGTGACTCACGACGATTGGCAAGGACTAGTACCTAGGAAAACACAAAATTGAAATACAAGGGAATGATGAAATGAATGTGAGTGTCGCTCACAAAACAAGGGCAAAGAATGGCAAAGGAATTTTAATAAAACATAGCAACTCCTTCACTCCCTCTTCTACCTTCTTTTCCTCCCTTTGTCTTCATCTTTTCTTTGGCTTCCTCTTAAGTTTTTGTGCGCCTCGTGTCCCTTGGGGGCGTCTCCCTTCAGCCGGTGGTATTGGGGAAGCCACCAAAATCTTGAAGGTGTTGTCCTTCCTCCTTTTTTGGGTGCTCCCAAGTCTTGAGAGCTCTTGGCCTTGGGAAGAAACGCTGTCCCAACTTTGGATGAAGGAGAGAGGAGGAACGTTGAAAAGAGGGGAAAGACTTGGTGGTGTGGGGGTGAAAACTCCCCACCCCGTCCCACGAAAATCCCTTAGCTCCCATGGAAGTGAGGAGAGAGTGGAGGAAAGAGGCTTCACCAAGTAGAGCTCCTTTTCAGCTCTCAAACGCACTTAACAACAGTTCAACCCGTTAGGTGTTGACGCCGTAGTTCCTTCTGGCATTTTTGCGACTGCTTGTAGTTACCGCCGGCGTTTTATGTATGGCGTAGCCGCCGTTTCTGTTGAACCCTTAGTCGCGGGGGTCGTCTGGCTCTGAGAACAACTGTAATGGGCCGAGTTTCCCACTCTTGCTCTGAAGTCGTCGTAGTTTGCAGAATGGCGTTCTCAGTCCGCGTCAGGGGGTTTACCCCTTCGGAGGACTGAGGGGTTCACGTCATCAACGACC
This sequence comes from Penium margaritaceum, assembly GCA_023375785.1. Classification (NCBI taxonomy): domain Eukaryota; kingdom Viridiplantae; phylum Streptophyta; class Zygnematophyceae; order Desmidiales; family Peniaceae; genus Penium; species Penium margaritaceum. The sequence continues at coordinate 80,324 of SZWC01004254.1, forward strand.
CAGAGTAGGGAGACTCGAATGTTTAGAGTCTCCGGAGGCCCATTTCTGTTTTTAACCTTACCTATGGTTTTGGGACCCAAACCGGGGGTTTTCACCTCAATCTCGTGCATTCACACAAGTTTTCTGGTTTCGAAACTCATAGTTCGTCCCAAATGAACTTGAGTTTTGTTTTTGACGCGTCGACGCGTAATCGTCGCGTGTGAGGCACGATTGACGATTTCGCACCGACTTCTCTCGTGCGCTTGTTTCATCCTCGCTCTCACCCTTGCTCCCCCTATCCCTCGTCCTCGCTTGCTCGTTGGCAAGGAGGGCGAGGGGGGGGCGAGGGCACGAGACCACAAGGCCTCGCCCTCGACGCCCTCGTGGCCCCTTAGCTGCTGATCGGGCAGAGGCCGCGATCGGCGGCTGTCGGCTGGCCGGCTAGGGGCCGGCCAGTCGCTTGGCCGGCCTCCGGCCGTCCAGCCGGCCGACAGCGAGCTGGCCGGCGGCGAGCGAAGTGTTGGCCGCCGATAAGCCCTCGTTGACGTGATGGGTGGTGCGCAACCACCCCTCGCTAAAGCGAGGGATGGTTGCGCACCACCCACCGCACGAGGGCCGATCCGGCCCTCCCGATATAGATGGCTTCCCTCCCAAATCGACATGCGCCCACGGTATCAAGCGATGGGCATGCAACGTGGTCTGTTNCCGATAAGCCCTCGTTGACGTGATGGGTGGTGCGCAACCACCCCTCGCTAAAGCGAGGGATGGTTGCGCACCACCCCTCGCTAAAGCGAGGGGTGGTTGCGCACCACCCACCGCACGAGGGCCGATCCGGCCCTCCCGATATAGATGGCTTCCCTCCCAAATCGACATGCGCCCACGGTATCAAGCGATGGGCATGCAACGTGGTCTGTTTGCTTGACACTAGCCAAATGTTCATCTTTTGTTTGCGAAAATAGACTCCGTAGCAGATTTTCATGCGTTTCTCTTGTCCATCGAGGGCGATCAAGCCCCGAGTCTGATGGGGTTGGGTGGTGTCTTTTGAAGTGAGGAACGCGATCACGTGATCTACAGGTCTGGGAGGCAATCTCTGTGGATGCATGTACGGATAAAAAAGATCCAGGTGGTTCATTTAAGGTCAAATATCCGGTTTCTTTGTTTTATTTAGGCGGGGCCAAGCGGGATCTATGGAAAGACACTCGAACTTCGAGCAGGAAACGCACACGGAGAAGTTGGAGGTAAGGCGGGAAAATTTGGGCCGTCGACAGGGCTCTTTCTTCCCTCATTGGTCGATGACCGTGTCGGCTGCAGCTTATCGCCGGCATCTGACGGGCCGCTGGCCGGCTGCAGTGTAGTCTGGAAATCACTGATAGACATGGAAACAATACTAGGACGTCTTTTGCATGCTTAGGCTCGGGCAATCGTTCTTGTCCCCTAGTGATAATGCGGACTCGACTTGAGTAAATGACCGGTCAGATGACGTAATGTAATTGCAACGTACGCCGTGCGGCAGGTTACTATCGGCTCTACCGGCAGCTACTTTTCCACGACCTTCAAATCTGCTATGCTGTCACATTTTTGCTGAAGCCTTTCAACAAACCACACAAGGAGCTTTACGAAACCATTGGTTTCCCATCTGCAGATGTACTTCTCAAAAGTTTCACGAAAAATATAATGTGTTATAAAAACAGTATCCGATGAACAGTTCGCTGAAGCTTTGGGCCTTCGTGCAGCTGACCACACAAAGTCTACTTATTTCCGCAAAGTACTGATGAAAATCGACCTAATCTCGAACTCAAGATTGTCGAGCCTAAAGTTCGAAAGCAAGGATACGAACAATTCATGTTCTCATGGATCAGTCCATGTGCTTGGGTTTCTTCACTTCACGTGGACGTTCTCCTCAAATCGATGTTTACAAACAGTGCCCGCTATGCGTGTAACCTGTATCTTATTGAACATTGCGATCATACGATCACCTATCTGGTGGAACACATGGTGCTTAGGTTCCTGCAGTCATCGATCGTACCAGGTGACCTGGTCGATCGACTGCCACATCTCGACAAAACGATGACTCATTTCCGCAACAACCACACAGCTGATCTTTAAAAACTTATTCCCAAAACAAGGGAGAAATTTTCTTTCACACCCAAGCGCATTTTGGTAATAAACAGACCTACCCTAAAACAAATGCCTCTCCAACCATAGATGACATAGAGTAAGATCTTTACATGATTGAAAATATGAATTTTGTGGATCTGAACAGTTTTTTTTCAATTAATAAGGTTCAAAATATTCTTGTGTCATCTCTAATGTGGTGGCCAAAACAAATGATGTTGATTACAATTCATGGAAATAAAAATCAATCATGAACTTGGTATAAAATCCTTCCTCAACGTCAAAAACAAACGATTATAGTTATATAATAGTTTTTATTTTCTAATAACATGCTCCAACCTTAAAAAAATAATGCTTTCACATGTTAATTCATATAAAAATCATAAATCAATATGATTAGAAGTTTACAATCAAATGATCCCATTTGTTTTTGGGACACCAGAGTGAGTTGATTTTTTTCTAATAATCCCTCTTCAACCATTCTTAAAATCATCGAGTATCTCGTATCTTTTTTCTCACTCCCGCCTTCATCCCTCACCCTTCCCTCCTTCCTCCACCCTCTCCTTCTCTACACATCTATCTCTCTCTCTCTCTCCCTCTCTCTCTCTCTCTCTCTCTCTCTCTCTCTCTTTCTCCCTCCCTCCCTCCCTCCCTCTCTCTCCCTCCCTCCCCCCCTCTCTCTGTGTCTCTCTCTGTCTCTCTCTCTCTCTCTCTCTCTCTCTCTCTCTCCCTCCCCCCTCCCCCAAACCAATCTCATTCATCACCATGAGTATACTCTATGGCTCCTCAGAATGATATCAGATTATTTTGTGGTCGAATTCTTTTAGGTTTAAAAATGAAAAAAAATGATGTCCATACATTTTTTAATCTCATCCTATTGGATGAAAATTGTAAATCCACTTACATTTTGTTTGTATGACATCATGTTGAAAAATTTCATAATGTTATAGTATGATTTTTTTTGGTGGCTTTGGGTAACATCTAGTTAAATTTTGTGTTTCTTAAAAATATCACAAGATATCAAACATCAATATTCGATCATGATCATGGACAAAAAACTCTTCAAAATCTCATCCTTAAAATCATAGATTTAACATTGCTAGAGTGAGCGACAACTACGGTGAGCGACAACTTTGACATGACGCAATCAGATCAACAATCGGAGGTTTGTATGTTAAGTTATGGATTTTTATGCGTACATACTTGGGTGCGACTCGGCCTGGAATTTATGATGTATAGGACAGATTAAATTCTGGCATCCAGCTCCAAGGGGGAAAAGGAGCTTAGATTTATGTGCTGCATGCATAGCAGGGCTATGCAAGCTTGTTGGCCCAGCTTGGTGAACAACTGCATAGTGGAAGAAAGAACTGTTGGGTACTTGGCCCCGACTAGTGAAGGTGGGGCTATACTTGAGTGGACTATTGGGACCGCTTGTATCAGCACATGCAAGGAGGGCTCTAGAGCAGGGACCATTGTTCATCAGGCGGTGCATACATGACTGAGCATTGCATCAACTACCGCATGCAGGACTCAACAACTACATCAGCTACTAGAAGCACGACTGAGTAGCTGCATGCGGAGCTTAGAGTGGGGACCGCCCTGCGTCAACGACAACATATGCGACTAAAAAACTAGGATCACTCCCAAGTTCTAAGCATTGATGAAGCTTCCTTGAGGAGGAAGTTATGTGCCTTCGACCAAGAAGATTCCTTTAGGAGGAAGCTACGACCTTGAAGCAAGACGTTTCCTCTAGGCACACAGTAGCTGGTCAACTTGCTAGGATCCCAATATAGAAGCGGATTCAACTCAGTCAGTCTAGTAACTCTAGCAAAAACCATAACAACTCCATACAACAACTCAGCCGTTGCACAAGCAGTCCTCCTTTACCAGACAATGCCTTAGACCAAGACTTTACATACGCTCTCACCTGAAGACCCACGTCACCCTGGCATCCTTCTGCCAGCTTGGGTTGGTGGACGCCCTTGACTACTTGAAGGCATGACTACCTCGCTCTAGTGGCCAGAGGATGCCCCAGACTGGAGAGCAACCTTGCTACGACTACCTCTCTGGATGTTGCTCATCTTTAAGCCAAGAGCTTTGTGTAAGCGTTCAGTCTAGAGTAACTGTTAGGCGTTAGCTCTACCTGTGCAATGTTGATTGAGTCTAGAAGGAATCTGTTGGAGCTCCCCTTTATCGACCCAGTAAGCTTTGCCGCACTTTTCCAGCTTGGCTAAGAGGGTCAGAAGTCCTCTAACAACTGAATAAATCTGGTAGTGGCTCACAGCATAGAGAGGAGGCTACGTTGACAACCTGGAGGCCATTTCACCTTAAAGTATGGTGACCGTGCTGAGACCCTTGCAACGACAGCCTTGGCGGCCTACAGGGTGTTGTGTCCTCGGATGGGCTGGGTTGTGTGAGAGCATTGAGCTGAGCTGTGTTTCACCGTTGTTTCCTTGTACCATACTTGTAATTGATAGCCGTTTCAACTATAAGTTCCAATCTAAGTCTTTTGCTTTCGCACATTGGAGTACAAGGTTTGCTTGATGGGCACAGAGATCGTGGATAGCAATAAGACCCCCTTCCTACATCAGAGCACGCGGTGAATTCGTCACTACAGGCTTCAAAACCCCAACAAACATTTACTTTATGAATGAATGATCCCTTTAGAATCCATTTGACGAATAATTTGAGATAAGATTAATTATTTTTTGCAAATTTTTATGTTTAGTAGCTGAAATGGAAAGGATAAAGGAAGAATCATTTTGTGTTTTCTATAACTATCATGTTATTGCAAATTGTCTTGAGTTTATTCCTTTCATGTTCATGTGCTGGATGATAGATTGTGTTTTGAGTTTTTAGTTCCGTTTATGTCATTAAGAATAATGAAAATGATTTCTTGATTTGATTTGACTTCCATCTAGTGAATTACAACTTCTAAAAGAATAATCCATTTGTGTTTTTTCCTTGATTTTGATGAATGGGATAAATACCTAAAAAATAAAAAAGATTATGTTTTTTAGAAGTTGAATAAACTAGGATTTTAAATTGAAATGCAAATACCGAATTTTCAAAAAGTATGAAAAGCATCTTCTGTTGCAAATTACAATGCTATAAAAGTTTACATATCTGGGTTTCACTTCTTAATCTTTACTGTGGAAGTTTCAATTTTATTTATGTTTTTAATTTAAATTGTTTCTATGATTACATGTATGGATGGTTTTATTTCTTGGAAGTTTGATGTTTTAAAACTGGCACCATTTTGTTGGAGCAGTGTTTAGCAGTGTTTGTGTGGATGAATGGAATGGCATGTGAGTGTGAGGCCCTTCAGCTTCATGGGTTGGCAGGTTGAAGGAAGGATTTGGTGTTGTTTGGTATAGTTGGATTAGTTGTCCTAGTTTGGATTTGAATTTACGGACGTCTTAGGCAGCTCAGTTTTGACTTTTGTTTTTTCTCCACGAGTGATCTCTCATAGTTGGAGTAGGGTCCTTTTTCATCCATTTTGATGTTCTATTGATGCTACCCTTAATCCTTGAGCCTTTTCATTTCTTGTCAAAATATGTTTATTCATCGGTCACATTTTCATCTTACATGTTCCATGGAACACATACTCAAGTTCTTCATTTTTGATATGTATTGTTGCTTTGTTTTCAACCTTCTCCTTTTGATCGGGTCTTTTGATTTCTCGTCTTTGACACATGTTGGTTTTGATGGCCTCAAGCTTGATGACACTCAGAGATTTCGTTCAGATTACATTATTTTCCAACATACAAGCGTCCGTTGGAATTCATGCTTATGATAGCATTGACTAAGGTCCCTATTCTGCTATGATTTTTGATATGTCGATCTTTTGGTTTTGCTTTGGTGAAAATTAGGATATCCCCCTGTTTTGTCACCTATGACCCTCATGTGCCCCTTTGCCAAAGAATAAGCCCCATTTGACCTTTCGTCAGAACAATTAGCCTCATTCACTCGTGCCTCACAACAATAAGCCCCATCCATTCTGTGTGGCTATAACAAGCTGTAATACGCCCCCTACCCCCCCTTGTTTTCACTATGCTCAAACTGTGACACATGATGCTGCTTGAGCATGGCCAAATCGTGCAAGCCGTGCTTGAATGGAACCCTTCATTATGGCCATTGTGATGGAGAATTGTGATAGCATTGAGGTGTGGTAAGGGGATTGCTGGCTGACGTTTGTTGGTTGGTAGTTCATTAACTGTCGCCACACCCCCCTCCTTCGCCTCTTCGCGCTCACCACTCCACCCACTTGCCCATGGATTGAGGCCCTCTTGATCAAGGGCTACGATGGAACGAGCAACCAGTGGGCTGCCGAGAGGTAGGGGGAGTGGGCGGGGACTTTTTTGGGGTTTCCGCCGGATGGGTGTCCATTGGAGTCTCTGCTCCGTTCATGAGGCGTTGAAAACATATTTTTCTTTTCTTTTATCTTTTTCTAATTTCATGCCCTTGTTTGAGATATAGAGAATAGAGAAACCCACCCTTAATTACAATCGGGGTTTTAGGGTAATATTCTTGTGGGTGCACGTATTGGGCCTTGCGGTAGGAAAGCCTTGTAGGTTCCCTTTCAATGCTTGGGGAGTCTTGGACTTCCTGTATAAGCCCCCTGCAAACCACTCCCATAAAAATGAAAGCCCTTCAATGAAGGAGTATGTGATTATTGGTTGAAAAAATGTGACATGAGGAGTCAATGTTTCATCCATGCAATGTCAACATGCTTTACTTTGAAAAAATGGGGGGTATTATGTTACATTGTTATGCCTGGAAAGTAGCGTCCATGTAGGAGGGGGGAATCAGTCTTTTTTTTGCTAGGCAGGGCCGAATGAATTTCTTTTATTCTTTGGTAGGGGTGAATGATGATCAGTGTTCTGATGTATTGGGGAATCAGGATTTTTGTCGGAAACGAGGGGTATGTGTTTACTCCGCCCGTTTTGCTCTCTTCGCAGTATGCTCAGGAGAGAAATTACTTCATCTTAAGGAACTTTCATCGTACGTCTTCTTGACTGCCATAGGTGCGTTGAGCCGGATGGCGTCTCGAGCTTCTCTCCCAAACGCTCGATCAGTGACAGCAGCCCCCCCC
>SZWC01004254.1:90928-102709 GCA_023375785.1 Penium margaritaceum
CCCTCCCTCCCTCCCTCCCTCTCTCTCCCTCCCTCCCCCCCTCTCTCTGTGTCTCTCTCTGTCTCTCTCTCTCTCTCTCTCTCTCTCTCTCGGTTTTAAGGTTCTGTGCGCAAGGTGGTTGGCAAAGCCCTGGAATGAGGTTGGGGGATGGCCTTGGGCAGGGGCCTATTCATGGGCATGGCAGTGGGCGAAGGAAAGGTGTGTTCCTTTCGACGCGCGTGTGTGATACTGGTCAAATGAGGTTCATGGTGTTGGCGCAAGGGTGTGTTGGATGCGGTGGCAAGGGCTGTGAGCTGGCAGCTGTGGGGACAGGCATGGGCACAAATTGCTCGTGCCAGACGCACGAGTTGATGGTCCAGAAGCATCACAAGTCTGGACTGCCGTGTGCATGCGTATGTCGATCGGCCCCATCTCAGCGATGTCATTCACTGTGTGGGTCCGAGGTCTGAAGTCTAGCGTGTCATAGCGCAAAAGCATGAGTCTCTTCAACATGTCTCGTGCTCCGCGTGTTCGTTTGTGATGCAGCCACCAATGAGCTTCTTCCAGAACCGCTGCATCATCGTCGACATCCGCGCTGCAAAACTGTCGGTCAACGGCAAGGTGGTGAACCTCAACCCGGATGATGAGAATGTGGACGCATATCCGGAGAGCCGCCGCTGCGTGGCCTTTAAGACTGGCCCTGACCCACCCGCATCTGCCTACTGTGACCCTCCCCCTCCCCCACCCTTGCCACCCCCGAGCCCTCCACCAAGCCCTCCACCAAGCCCACCCCCATCGCCACCCCCACCACGGCCACCGCCACCATCACCCCCCCCATCTCCGCCTCCCCAACCCCCTCCGAGCCCTCCTCCAAGCCCTCCCCCACGTCCCCCACCACGGCCACCGCCCCCATCACCCCCCCCCTCCCCGCCTCCCCAACCACCTCCGAGCCCTCCTCCAAGCCCTCCCCCACGTCCCCCACCACGGCCACCGCCCCCATCACCCCCCCCCTCCCCGCCTCCCCAACCACCTCCGAGCCCTCCTCCAAGCCCTCCCCCACGTCCCCCACCACGGCCACCGCCCCCATCACCCCCCCCCTCCCCGCCTCCCCAACCACCTCCGAGCCCTCCTCCAAGCCCTCCCCCACGTCCCCCACCACGGCCACCGCCCCCATCACCCCCCCCCTCCCCGCCTCCCCAACCACCTCCGAGCCCTCCTCCAAGCCCTCCCCCACGTCCCCCACCACGGCCACCCCCGCGGCCGCCTCCACGACCCCCTCCGAGCCCGCCCCCTCGTCCGCCCCCGCGCCCACCTCCAAGCCCACCGCCGCCAAAGCCCCCTGTGGCCTGTCCCACAGCATGCGACCTCCCCCCTGTGGAAACGTGTGACTTTTACTTCGATGGGTTTGAGTTCAGTGTGCCAACATTCCGCCTCACATCCTTCCAGACGCCTGTGCTGAAGAGCCACAGGCTGGCCGCGGTGGAGGTTGTGGAGGTGGACCAATCGGGCAGGGACTTTGTCTCCACCTGTCCGGCCACAAACTTGAACCTGGGCCAACAGTTCTTCGTCAACGGCCAGCAGGCGCACGTGCATGTGCGCCCATTCCAGACTCAGCCGGGCATCAAGTACTTTGCCAACCGCTGTGTGAAGATCGAGCTGCTTGCTCTGCAGATTCCTGATGGCAAGGGCAGCGTCATCAACCTTGCACCCGGAGATGGGAGCAAGCAGTTTCCAGAGGACCGGAGATGCATCGTCTTCAAAACAGTCATGTGATGTGCACGATATCATGAGTGCCACTTTGTAGTTAGTGCAGACTGGTAGTCCACCTGTTTTGATTGGAAGACATTTTCCAAAACACAGTGTATCATGAGCATATGACAGAAGTGTGAAAAGAAGCCGGCACAAATTGACCCTTGCCTCATTTCCTTTCCGAAGTCACCATACTCAGCTATGTTTGTCAACAAGCCGAAAAAGGGGCGACTCCCTCCCTAACTGATTGTTGCAGACTGACATGAAAGCCAATGCACCACTTGGCTTCCACCTCACCTCCCACATGCAGCAGTTCCCGCGGTGTCGTCAGCTGCTATCCAAGAGGCTCTATCAGCAGGGAAACAAGCTCGACTGTGCGAATTGCCTTAGGTGCAATGTGCACGGCACAACTACCATGTACATCTTGTGTATCACTCGGAAAAAAACCCCTTTTTTCTCCTTGGTTGACTACTTGATGAGGTGCAGCCAACAGTGTGAGCAAGCCGGGAACTCCTGACTTTCCACATGACAGGAGTGATCAGTGTCATGCCCAGTCATTGAAGAGAAGATGCAACAATTGAGCGCTTTTCAGTGAGAGTTACTGGGGCAGAATCTTCGTGGAGACAAGCCACTAGGCATGCGTTTTACGCTGCTCAGAGCCTCTTCACTACGAGCTGGTTCTCGTGTTTTTTTCTCCCAAAGAACAGGGCTGTTAACTATTAGAGTAGAGTACGCCTCATGCTGATAGAGGCCCTAAGGTGCAAATTGGAGGTGGAGATTTCATTATCTGCATTAGCGTCTCTTGCATTCGCCTATTTCTCAAAACCAAATTAAGTGAAAATATGATTAAAATATAGTGTAGTGTTTTACGTATTCGTTTAGAATAATTCTAAACTTTCAACTATCCAGTGCCCTAAAAATTGGTTGCTCCGTTCATTGAAGCACATGAATAACTTTCGGCTTAGGGTGGAAAATAAAAATATAGTGGTCCAGGATCCGCTCCTTGTGCGGAGCGGATCTTGGACCGCTTGTCACTGTTGTGCTTTGTGCCGTTCCTGTACAGTTTACTGTGACCACTCGGCCGTGTCCATACTCGTGCAGATCCCTGAGGCAGGCGGCCCTAATGACACCGGCGCGACGACAGGCGGCGGACTACCCGCCTGGAGCTGACCGACCACTGTTCCAGAGCCCCAGATGTCACCGGGACTCCTTGCTGTGCCTTCTACGCCTTGCAGGCGCCTTTCGGCGGACTGGGCATGAGGCCCATTTTCATGTTTTTGCATTGTATACTCGCTGTCAGTCGATGGATGCATGTGTGTGACCAGTCACTGTGTCCGTCTTTTGATTCTGCACGTCTAGGTCCAGACGGCGTAGGATTCTGACATGTGTGCGCAGAGTTACGGCCAAAACAGTGGTTTTGGGCCGGTTTTAGGACAGCTCTTGGACTGCCGCGTGCGACACCCGCCGTGCGCCGCGGCAGGTATTTATGCCCTGGACCTGTCAGTTGTCATTTCTCTCTGCATATGCTATATTGAAGCATTCTGACACCGTGTCTTGTGTCTCCTAGCCAAACCCTTGCCGTTGTGTGTACGACCTGTGACTGTCGTCACCGTCTGACCAGGCACTGACGCCTGGTCAACGGCTGTGTTGCTAGGAAGCTTCTACGCACTTTCTCTTGGTATCAGAGCAGTGAGACAGTTCTCACTGAGCTGCGCAGCAGAGACGCAACAGAGCAGCAGCAGTGAGAGCCACCGCTGCAGCAGAGCTTCTGGGACCTGTTGGAGACGGCCGGTCACCGTCCACGTACCCTACCCACCACGTGAGATCGCAGCTGCTGAGGCAGCATCAGCGGCGTATACCACCACGCAGAGGTGTGTGGCGGCTGCGGTGCGTGCAGCCGCCCCCCACAGCCGCAGCAGCAGAGCAGCAGCAGCAGAGGCGGCGGTGGCAGCAGCGCAGCAGCAACGTAGCAGCAGCAGCCGCCGCAGCAGCGTGGCAGCAGCGGCGGTAGCAGCAGCGCAGCAGCAGCGTCGGCAGCAGCAGCGCAGCAGCGGCAGCGGCACAGCAGCAGCAGCGGCAGTCGCGGCGGCAGCAGCAGCACAGCAGTGGCAGCAGCAGTAGCGCGCGGCGGCGGCAGCCAGCAGCAGCGCGCGTCGGCGGCAGCCAGCAGCAGTTGCAGCGCGTAGCAGCAGCCGCCGCGCGCAGCAGCAGCCGCCGCGCGCAGCAGCAGCAGCAGCAGCGCAGCCGCTGCTGCCACCGCTGCGCACGCAGCTACGTAGCTGCTGCTGCTGCAGCAGACAGCACAGCTGCAGTAGCAGCTGGGCGGAAGCTGCTGCGTAGCTTCCGCGGAGCTGCCGCGCGCCACCGCGCAGCGGCAGAACCGTGCCAAGAAGGAAAAAAAAAGGAAGGGGACGAGCTGACGTCAGCATTGTTGATTGCTGACGTCATCAGGTCGTGCTGACGTCAGCAACCACTTGCTGACGTCAGCATTACACTTAGCCAAATTTTCACCCGGAAAGTGAAACGTTGCCAGCGTTTCAACTCCCCGAGAAACGCAGACAGTTTTGAAATCTGGCAAACTTGACCTGTCTTCCCATAGTGAGCAGCGACATGAGGTCGCCCGACGACAAGGACAAGGGACCAGGTGATCCCTCCTCCTCTTCTTCAGGGGTATTGAGCCCTTGCTCGCAGGCCATTGAGGACTTGTGCAGCCAGCAGGAGGAGATGCGTCGTCTACAGCGAGAGCAGACTGACGCGATCCGCACGCTGACTGAGCTCCTACGCGCTCAGTCCACGGCTCCTTCGCGGATTTCTTAGGGAGCTGCCGGCGTTGCGGCCTCCACCCAGCACTCGGCTCAGGTGCGCGTGACAGGTGCTCCACCTGCTTCACCTCCTGGTGTGGTTTCCCCACCACCTGCGGACCTCCTTGATGACGAGCCATTCATGCCAGGCTTCGAGGATGACTCCCAGGAGCGGGAGATTCGTCTCCTACAGGAGCGCCTCAGTCAGCTGCAGACGGGTATCCGACCTCCACCCGTGTCCCCGATATGACCCTCACCTGACTTCCCCGGTGATCACCCCCTTCCAGGAGTTTTCCCCGTCTCTCGCCCTCCTCAGCCTGCGGTTGCTCTCCCCACGGAGCGGCAGCCAAAGGACTTTGAGGCACCACCTCCACGGTACATCAGCGAGGATGGATTTGACTGCTGGGAGATCCTGTTTCAGGTGTGGGCCACTTCCGAGNTATCCGACCTCCACCCGTGTCCCCGATACGACCGTCACCTGACTTCCCCGGTGATCACCCCCTTCCAGGAGTTTTCCCCGTCTCTCGCCCTCCTCAGCCTGCGGTTGCTCTCCCCACGGAGCGGCAGCCAAAGGACTTTGAGGCACCACCTCCACGGTACATCAGCGAGGATGGATTTGACTGCTTGGAGATCCTGTTTCAGGTGTGGGCCACTTCTGAGGGAGTATGGCCTTACTACCACAACCCATACCAGTCTACAGATCCAACATAGGTGCTAACAGCAGCCCGGGCCATGCGAGGACTTCTCTACGCCATGCCACGCGAGACAATCGTCGACTTCCGCCCTTTCCTCGGCGAGGCTGGCACAGGCACCGGAGCAGATCCTCGTGGAGGCTGGGATCTGGCGTTGTCCCTACTGGCCGCAGAGATGCACGCTACGCGTGCGTCACACATTCGTGCTTTCCACTCGCTCCGTCAGGGAGCATCGGAGCCTGCGGCGGATTACTGGCGATGTGCCATGCGTATTTACACGCGTCTGGGGACCTCAGGGGGCACACAGCTGTGGGCACTTCGAACGATCATGCTCGGAGTTCGCCTGGAGTACACCGACATTTGCACACGGTACAACGACGCTACTCTCGAGCCTTTCTCAGCCACCCTAAAGCTGCTCCCTTGGGCTCATCAGCTCTTCCTCCAGGTGACGTCGGCCCGCGAGGCAGCAGTAGCACATCAGGAGACTTCCCTTGCTGCAGCAATCCTCGCCTCACCACCATCTTCCCTCCTGCAGTCACCCTCATCTACCTCCACCACGACCTCATCTTCCGCCTCCTCTTCGACCCCGTCTACACCTACGCAGACGCAAGGCGTTGCAGCAGCTACCCAGGGGAAGAAGAAGAATAGGAAGCGCGAATCGGGTTAGCAGCAGTCGTCATCCAGTGGTAGCAGTGGCCGTTCCGTGCACTGCTACAACTGTGGAGGTGCCCATCGCTACACCGAGTGCCAGCAGCCGCTTGACTGGGGGCGCATCACTCGCGGACTTCAGGCTGCCCATGCTGCTCGCACCGCGTCCGGCACGTCGCCCGCACACTCCTCTGGACGCGCGGCGACCACGACTGCAGCTGTTCCTGCGTCCTCACCAGCGAGCAGCAGTGATCCAGACCCACGTGACCGCACCATCGCCGAGCTTCGTCATCTTCTGGCGCTTCGCTTTCAGGGAGGTGCAAGTGTGTTGTCATCGTCAAGTGGATCATAGACTGCTTGTTTTTTCGTCCTCGTGACTCGTGATGACACGTGTGGGGGAGCACAGTTCGCATGTGATGATGTTGGGCCTGATTGCAATGACTGGATTCATGAGTCTCACCTTCGTGATGTACGTCGTTCGTTCCCACTGACGGCTCAGCGTCCCTCTGATGCCAAGTGTTCCATTGCTCGTTGTACAGTGACGTCCACCAGTCGTGACTCCGGTGGCACTTGGATCATCGATTCCGGTGCCACCCACCACATGACGTGTCGTCGTAGTGACTTTGTGGTACTTGGTCCTGTCACGACTGTCCGCTCTGTTCGTACAGGCTCTGGTCAGTCCTTTCCGGTCCACGGTGTTGGGGTTGTATGCTTTGATGGTCCGTCTGGCCCCCTGTATCTCTCTGACGTGCTGTTTGTGACTGATCTTGAGCTCAGTCTGCTGTCTGTACGTGCATGCACTCTGATGGGTCTCTCCGTTGAGCATACCGCTGATTCAGGGACAGTGACTGCTCTTGACACCTGTAGCATTGTCCTGCGTGCTTCAGTCGTAGATGATTTGTATCGCATTGCTCGGCCATCCTCCCCTTGCTCTCCACCTTCATCTGTTCGTGTTTTTGTCATTGATGTTCTATTCCTAGAACACCAGAGGTTGCTTCACCAACGTCTGTGTCATGTGGGCTCAGACACTGTGTCGAAGCTCATACGGACACAGCCCGCTCTTGGCCTTGACGTGGCCTCTTTCGAGAAGCCACCCAAGTCCGACTGTCTTTATATTCAGCGTTCCAGATTTCGCCAAATTCTTGCCGTCTTGCATCGCACTGACACACAGAGCTCATGTTCGTTTTTGCATGGGTCTGCATGCCCTAAAATTATTTCCAATTTTGTATCAGAGCATAGGGGGGCGTGTGAGTAGCAGAAGCAGCAATAGTGGACGGAACGCAAAGAGAATGCGCCACGTGGTGACACGCCGACACCAGCATGAGGGAGCGCGAAACGACTGCACGTGAATGCCACAAGGGCGGTGAGCCGAGCAGAGCAGCACTAGCGACTGCGACGGCAACACCATTAGCAGCAGTAGCACGCATTGGCAGGAGTAGCGTGCACGAGCGGCAGCGACGCAACAGCAGCTTGCAACAGTGGCAGTAGCGAGCAGAAGCAGCAGCGTGCAGCAGCAACCAGCTACGCAGCAGAAAGAGCAGCAGCCGCAGCAGCAACAGCAGCCGCAGCAGCAGCAGCAGCACCAGCAGCAGCACGAGTAGCAGCAGCAGTGGTGGCAGCAGCAGCAGCAGCAGTAGCAGTAGCAGTAGCGTGCAACAGCGTGCAAAGCGAAAGCAAAAAAAAAAAGAAAAAAAGGGAGGGCAACAGCAGATCAGCAGCAGCAAGCTGCAGCAGCAGCTGCTGCGCAGAGCAGCAACAGCAGCAGCAGCAGCAGCAGCAGCAGCAGCAGCTGAAGCAGTAGCAGCAGCAGCATCCGCAACAGCTGCACCTGCCGTTGCAGCTGCTGCTGCCGCTGCGAGGAGGGCCTCGCAGCCCTCCTCTCAAAGGGGGCCTCTGAGGGAGCCTGTCGACCCCGTTTGCCACCCTCCCTCTCCCTCCTTTCTCCCCTTCTCAAGGGGGCCCTCGGAGGGCCCTGTTGAGCCCCTCTGAGGGGCCCTTCGGAGGGGGCCCGTCGGCCTTGCGGGCCCCCTCGGCCCCGTCGGCCCCGTCGGCCCCGTCGGCCCCGTCGGCCGACCGACAGAGGGGCCGGGTCAGAGGGGCGGACAGGACCCCCCCCCCTCTCCTCCCCCCCATGCCCACTTGCTCACTCGCTCGCTCAGCGAGCGAGCGAGCGAGCATGCACGGGAGGGAGGGCCGGACAGGCCGGACACCCCCCCCTCCCCCCCCCCTCCTGATTTTCTCCGTTCGTCCACCTTCCGGGCAATCGAGAAAAGGGGGGGGGGGCGAGTAACAAAAAATGCAAAAAGGGGTACGCCTGAAAGGAAAAAAAAAAGAAGAAAAAAAGGGGAAAGGCAAGGGCTTCAGGCAAGCAGAGGGGAGAACCAAAACAAAAACAGGGGTGGAGGGTGAGGGCAAAGAAAAAGAAAAACAGAAAGGGGGGCGTGAGGACTAGAGAATAACGACAAAAAAAAGGTCATCTTCCAACTACCACCGCCGCAACAGCCACAGCTTCATAGCTGCAGTAGCAGCATCAGGCGGTAGAGTGTCGACGGTTACTTAGTGCGGCGGCTGCACGAGAGCTTGCACTTTCGCCTTCAGAGCCGAAAGCGGACTGTCGTCGGCAGCAGTCTCCGCTTCGAGACGCGTCGTGGACCGACGTCTTCCTAGGGCACGTGGATTGGTGCGCGCACTTCACCCCCTAGGATCGACGGCGGATTCGAGTCTTGCCAGCTCCGAGGGCTGGGTCGTCTACCGCTTGGAGCAGCAGCCACACCTGCAGCCGCCACCCCTTCTTGTCTTGGAGCAGTCTTCGCTCCATTAGTGGCAGCAGCATTAGTGGCCGTAGTTAGTCAGACTGTAGTCTCCAGGAGTGCTGTGGTAGTGCAGCTCTTCCTGTCTGGTCACGTTTGCTGACCCGGACGCCGTGACCTTCAGGAGTGACACCACCTACAAGCCTCATTCTCTCCCGTTGCTTGGTGTTTACCATTGGGAGTAGGTGCCCTCGGCACCTATCCATCCTCAAGCGCACGAGATGAGTGCGCGGACATCTGAGTAGGCACCCTGTGCATTCGCCTGCTACTACTGTGGTGATGGACGTCATGGTTGGTGTTGCTGTTGGACGCACCCTCCCGGCTGGCATCCACCTTGGTTACAGCCTCGTCCGAGCCTACGTCCTCCACAGCATACGGATCTGCCGGCGTTGGTAGATCCCCTAGCTGGACCTATGGCGAGCATATTCGCTGAGATCCACGGCCTCTGGCAGACGGTGCAGCGGCTCTGTGACCTTGTCGTCACTGAGCGTGCTTCTGCTACTTGTTCGTCGACGGCCTCTTCGATCACATCTCCTCCATGCTCTCCTCCTTCCTTATCCTATGGTGTACCTTCAGCCCCATCTGCCAGCGAGTCTCAGGCTGCCACCATCCGTTCGATCCTCCACTCTGTTGCGACCACGACGCCACCTCATGATGACATGTCTTCATGCAGTTGTTCCAGTCGAGTGGCCTCGCGACGTCGGCGTCAGCGCTCCGCACGCCATGCTTGCGCCGGATTCGATACATCCTCCACCTCCTCGGCTTCCATTGCTGTACTTGTCGAGGGGGAGTGTGGTAATCAGATAGTGCCTATGCCCGTAGCGACAGTAGCCGCACCCCCGCCGTCCCGCTGTGCCTTAGCGTCAGCCGAGGCAGATGCAGATGACAGGGTGGCAGTACATAACGTGGAGTCTGATCCCGCCATGGAGGTCATGGTGCAGACCTGCGTATCATCGAGCTCGACTTCCACATCCGGGCTGGATCCAGATCTTCTACAGCAACAGGTTACGTCAGGAGGAGTGCAGGCCCAGTGTCCCTCGGCTGTGCCACTCGCGGCTCCTATCAGTGGAGGCCCAGGACTTTTGGGGGAGAGTGTGCAGACAACTTACACGAGTTCGGCGGATGTTGGAGTACTTGGGACTTGCATGTCATCGAGGTCGACATCTACGCTGGGGCAATAGCCAGACATTTTGTAGCAGCAGGTTGCATCACCAGGAGGGCAGGTCTCACGTGCCTTGGTGATGCCACTCGCAACTCTGATCAGTAGCGACCTGGCGGCAGCAGAGGAGTATTGTGCGGATCGGGATGTCCCATACAGATTTCCGGGGGCGTTGGCGCACTGGACTCATACTAGCCCGACAACGGTCGCTGTACGTGATCAGAGTCTTCCGGCTGGTCTATTAGAGGTTGAGGCGTTCTTCAAAGCAGCAGTTCTCAGAGATGTCACCGGGACATATGCTGAAGCAAACATAGCATGCTCCACCGCCTCATCTGCACTACCTGAGGACCAGCTTCAGCATGAGGAGTCGTCCATGTTCCCATGGTCTTTGTGTTCCCGTACCCACGACAGAGCCGTGACATACATGACGATGTCAGATGATGGTCCTTACTCTATCATCGAGCAGGTGGTGGCGACCAGCGTTCCCGGCGAGACAGTGCGTGAACGCCAGCTGCGCTTGTTGGTCGCTGTGAACGGACATTGCTGAGCCGAAGCCCTGTACACTTGTGTCCATTATGGCGGCTGTCGAGGACACCGGGGCAGATCCATACATGCAGATGGAGTCACCTCGTCAGCAGGAGCTGAGTTCTGCCCCCTCAATTTCACCTCTTGGTGACGCTACCGATCACATCGACGCCGAGAGTGGCAGTACCTGCATGGAAGACGCTTCCACATGCTCTACGGACTCTGACGACTCCTCCTCCTTCTCTCTTCGCATGCAACCACTCACTCCTCACATGAAAGACACGAGCTGTGATGTGGATGCGACACCTGCAGCTGCATCCGATGTTCAAGCGTTTTAGCACATTGCGACCTTGGTTGACCCCCAAGAGGATGCAACGGCACCTGTTCCATCATCTTCACAGCAGAGATGCAGATGGCACTGTACTCACGAGCTGTGCAGTCTACATGTGCACCATCCAGTGAGGCAGAGTTTTTTTCCATCATCCTACACCAGGTCGACATGGGCCACCTCGACATGTCCGAGGTAGATGATGCTGATCTGCAAGAGCGTGTAGTCATGCTACAGCGGGAGATGGTGGCAGCGTGTGAGCAATTCTCAGAGGAGGGCAGCATCACTGCTATCGCCAGGAGCCTTCCGGCAGCAGCAGTGATGCTGAGCGTGCCTTCGGCTTTCGCCATCCCGGCTCCTGTCGACCCCATCATTACTCCTCCTTCTTCTGCTGCCGTCACGCACCTTCATCCACCCGACTCGCCTGCCCCATCTTCATCTTCATCCACGAGTGGTGATCCGGTTCATCGCTCCAGCTCTCCTCTTTTGGCAGTACACCCTTGTGTCTCAGGGTGTCCTATTCCGCATCGGAGGCCAGCTCTGCCACTTCATCCACGCACGCGTGCTGCTCGCCCATTCCCGTTCCTCCGGCGTACACAGATGCATCGCGGCAGTGCGGAGGCAGGAGAGACTGTGAGTTGGGATCCTTGGCAGTCATGCGAGGACTGGTATACCCCAGGTGATGCAGATTCATGTGAGGAGTTGTAGCCGGAGACACCACTTCGTCTTTGAGGGAGGGAGTCGACTCGCAGGTGACAGGGGGAGCTGTCTCTACATGATGGATACACCACATGACTTATCGCCCACGATCTGTTCAGCTACGACATTAGCATCTCCATCGAGGACATCGCTGCCAGGTTCATCTGCCTAGGGGGAGTGTTGTGTGGACCTCGACCTGACGCGACGTCATGG
Source organism: Penium margaritaceum (assembly GCA_023375785.1). Classification (NCBI taxonomy): domain Eukaryota; kingdom Viridiplantae; phylum Streptophyta; class Zygnematophyceae; order Desmidiales; family Peniaceae; genus Penium; species Penium margaritaceum. The sequence goes on from SZWC01004254.1 coordinate 102,532, forward strand.
GAGATGCATGGCGAGGTCCATGCTCTGTTGTGAGCATCTACAGCATCCCGCATGTGCCTCACGCTACGTGCCTGCACAGCTGCATATAGATGGTAGCACACTGTTGGTCGAGACCCGGACACTTGGTTCATTGCACCAGTGTCACGAGGAGACCATGTGATCGTGTGTCTTAGTGTGT
>SZWC01004254.1:115528-145932 GCA_023375785.1 Penium margaritaceum
GGCCCGAGTTCATCTTGTAGATCTTGCAAACACGTGTCACAAGGGCGCGCAGACTCTCCCACTCCTTTCCGTCATCTTGGAGGCAGAAAACCCGAAGCTGCGGGCTGGCCAAACCAGTCAGAAAGAGGTCGATCTTGGCTTGTTCAGTCAGGTGACGCTCTTCCACCTTCTTTGTTGTCTTGAGAAAAGTATCCGCATACTTCTTCAAAGACATGCCTCCTTGCATGTAAGCTTCCAACTCTTTCTTTGTCTTCTGGGAGTCAGCAGGTTTGGAAAAGAGCTCGCGCATGAGTACGCAGTACTCCTCCCAACTCGGGTCGGTTTGTAGCTGCTTCTCCTTGCAAAGCTCTGTCAGCTTCTCAAAGGGTTGAGGCTTGAGGGAGAGCATCCCTTGAGCACCCCACTCTTCCTTGTCAGTCTGGGCAAGGCGTAGGTGGCGCTCGAGAATCTTCAGGATCATGTTAACGTCTCCCGCCCCATCGTAGCGATCCGCCGGCCCCAGAACCATGCGGCCGCTGGTCGCACCCATCCTTTGGGCTCGAGGTGGTGCAGCTGTGACCCTCATCCGTGGTGCGTCAGCTTGTGCCCGTGGGGCAGGTCCACCGACCGGGGCGTGAAGCGCGTTTTGAGCAGCCCTGCGTATGTTTTCGATACTTGCACGCTCACGACGCTGAAAGATCTGCTCCACCTCATCCTCGGCTGCATGGCGAGCCGCTCCTACGGCCGCGTTCAGCACCACCCGCTGGTTCGCTGCTTCCTTTGCGCGAAGGGTCTCAAGTGCCTGCTCCGCCACCTTTGCCTTGTGCTCAGCAGCTGCCAACTCGCGGACCATCTTGGCGTTTTCTTCATACAACCTCTCATTGAATCGTTGCATTGTGGACACCCGTTCACGAAGGCTGGCGCGTACCATGTCACCATCGTACGCCAGAGCACCCATGATGGTCATCGCAAGATCTATGTCTTTTGCTGAGAGGCGAGCGCGAAGCTTGTCGAGTTGGCCTTCGACATTGAGGCGGCGCACAGCATTGCCGAGTGCGCGTTCTGCCACCACGGCGCTTGGAAGGTTCGCCCGGTGGCCTCCCTCACCCTCAACACGGAGAACAACACGACTGCCTCCATCAGCACGTTGAGACAGTCGCTCCACATCTGCCTCCTCAGCCGCATCCATCGATGCGGACTTTACGGCCTCACTGCCTTTGCTGGCGGCATCACGGGCCTCAGCTTCTTCGTCCATGTCTTTCTCGGCCTCGATGACCACCTGATCCGCAGGCTTGTCTGGGGATTTGTCCCCATGCTCGCCACCATCGATGACCTCCTTGGAGTTGGCGGCAGTGGCTGCACCCTCTTCAGCAGCCTTCGAGCCTTCGTTGGCCGGGGTCGGTTGAGCATCGTGGCCAAAGTCGAGCTCAACGATCAACTTGCGGGGTTGCCCATCGCCTTGTGGTTCAATTGCGTGGGCACCTTCGTTCTGTTGCTTGTTGTTAGGAGGCTTTGGCGTCTTGTCTCTCGGCGACGCCGGTCGAGAATTTCCCCCTTTCGTCACTGGCTCTCGGCGTGGCTTTGCGAGGTGGCTCACCGGTGCCAATGTCTCGCGACGCTCCTTGGACCCCATGGGTGTTTTCTCATTCGAGCGGCGTGGGCTAACGTTTGGAGGAAGCCCCATAACCACAGAAAGTCCGGTCCCGAGGCCCGCCATTGCTTTTGCAAGGCCTCGCTATGGGTCACCCTTTTCCCAACCTCCTTCATTTGTAATTTTTTTTTTGAAATGGGTGGAGGACACACTGTCAGTCAAGGTGTGCCTCACTTCAATCCCTTTTTGGGAGGTAGGTGGCGTTCTCAAAGCTTGCCCTCCTTCACCTCGTAAAAGGTGGACCGAGGTAGCTTGGGAGGTTCCCTCCTTCACCCTCTTGAGCGGTGGGCCGAGGCTCCCAAAGCGTGCCCTCCTTCACCTCGTTAGAGGCGGACCGAGGTGGCTTTGAGGAGTCCCTCCTTCACCCTCTTGAGTGGTGGACCGAGGTTCCCAAAGCGTACCCTCCTCACCTCGTGAGAGGTGGACCGAGGTGGTTTGTGAGAATTCCTCCTTCACCCCCTTTTTCTGTTTTGTGGAAAGAGGTTGGTCGTTGCTGAGAGATTTATTTTTTGTTGAAGGATGCAGCACAAAATTTCTGAAAGCAAGATGTGGTCACAACTCTTGGAATCCAAAGGAGAGCAAAAATCTCTTGAGAAATGGAATAGCCACGACCCAATGGTATAAGAATGGTCTCTAAGTCATAAAATCAAGTAGAGAATATTTTTCTGAGCTCAACAAGAAAACGGCATGAAGTTTGGAGGTCCGGAGGCCAAGATATGGCTCCTCCCTTCTCCTTTCCACTCTGGAACCCGAGGTTGACTTGGAAGTCTCCCTGGCCGTGGAGAAAAAAAAGGAATTCGGCCTTGGAGGCTTGTTCCCTCTCAATTCGCCCTTGAATGCCTCCCTTGCCGTTGTAGCAGCTCCTGGCCACGCAAGCAGCTGGTCCAGCAACCCCCTGTTTTGGCCAACCTCCTCCCGTCGGTCTCTCCTCACCGCAAAACAGATAGTGGCGCGACTTTGCGGTTGGACGAGGTGAGGTTGAGAGGGGGGAGAGAGAGAGAGAGAGAGAGAGAGAGAGAGAGAGAGAGAGAGAGAGAGAGAGAGAGATTTTAGGAGGGTGGAGTAGTTGGGGTGAAGTAGGGACTCCAAGGTTGGGGAGGGTGAGAGTGACGAGTGGTGGATGTGGAGTAGTGGGCGGGTAGCGTTCCGCCCGCGCAACTGCGAAGTGGGACCGTCACTCGTCGATTGGCACACTTCTCCCCGTGCAAAGTGACGAAGTGCACGGAGGGATGAGGACGAGCGGTGAGGTCACCGGTCGTTCTGGCTCGGATACCAAATGTAACGCGGAAGTTGGAACTTAGCGTCAAAAGGTCTCGGCGAGCTCGGAAAAGTTCGCGTTGTAAAACTGAATGACCATCCTCCTTGACGGAGTGATCTTCCCTTGCCCGAGTCGTCATGGCTCGCCTCGCCCTTTCAAAGCTACGTTGTCGTTTCTTTATAAAGTTATGTTTAGTTAATTATTCATAATTATTTATGCATTTCTTTAGAAAGAACGATGGAAACTTCCTGGCCGTAATTCCTGTCGAGATGCTTGATGGGATTCGATTTCCATTGCTTGCTTCACGCGTTTGCATCAAACTTGACGCGACCTCTTGGTGTCGGTCGCGGAACAGTGTCCATGGACTGTCGCAATCAAGTAATGATTACGACAGTTCATTCTTGACTGTAAGATTTAGGTTCTGTTTGAAATCTTCACTGTGTTACAGGGGGGGTCTGGCTTGTCCGGCCCTCCCTCCCGTGCACGCTCGCTCGCTCGCTCGCTGAGCCAGCGAGTGAGCGAGAGGGTGTGGGGGGGAGGAGGGAGCGAGGGGGGGGGGTCCTGGCCGCCCCTCTTACCCGGCCCCTCCGTCGGTCGGCCGACGAGGCCGACGGGGCCGAGGGGGCCCACGAGGCCGACGGGGCCCCTCCGAAGGACCCCTCGGAGGGGCTCGGCGGGGCCCTCGGAGGGCCCCCCTGAGAAGGGGAGGAAGGGAGGGGGGTGCGAACGGGGCCGACAGGCCCCCTCAGAGCCCCCCCCCCTCAGAGGAGGGCTGAGAGGCCCTCCTTAGCGGCAACAGCAGCTGCAGCGGCAGGTGCAGCTGCTACGGTTGCTGCTGCTGTTACTACTTCTGTTACTGCTGCTGCTTCTACTACTGCTCTGCGCGGCAGCTGCTGCTGCTGCTTGCTGTTGCCGCTGCGGCTGCTGCTGCTGCACGCTGCTGTTGTTGCACGCTGCTGCTGCTGCCGTCGCTGCTGCACGCTGATGCTGCTGCCGCCGCTACTGCAATGGCTGCTGCTGCTGTTGCAGATGCTTTTGCCGCTGCTGCTGCTGCTACTGTAGCGGCCGATGCGATGCTTTAGCCGCTTTCGCAGCTGCTCCTCTTGCTACACGCTGCTGCAGCTACTGCCGTCGCTCCTGCCGCTGTCGCCGCTCCTGTGGCTGTTGTTGCTGTTGCTTTTGCTGTTGCCATCGCAGTCCCAGTGCTGCTATGCGCGGCTCACCGCCCTTTTGGCTTTCGCGTGCAGTTGCTTTGCGCTCCCTCACGCTACTGCCGGCGTGCACGATGTGGCGCGTTCTCTTTACGTTCGCCCACTACTGCTGCTTCTGCTGCTCACACGCCCCCCTGTGCTCTGATACCAAATTGGAAATAATTTTAGGGCATGCAGGCCCATGCAAAAACGAACATGAGCTCTGTGTGTGAGTGCGATGCAAGACGGCAAGAATTTGGCTAAGTCTGGAACGCTGAATAAAAAGAACAAGGAGAGATTACAAATGAGCCCCTAGCGGGCTTAAGTAGGGGCGCCGGCAGCTAGCCGCACCGGGCCTCGTCACCCCCGATGAGCCCAAACGGGTCAGCGGGGAGAACACACTGCGTACACCACGACAGCACTAATGGTGGTCTCCTCGAGGCACCGGAACAGCTCTCCGAGTACCCGGGTCTCGACCACCGAGAAAACAGGAACAATGCCAGAAAAACTCAGAATCAGCGTCCAGACATCACACACGGCTTTCCGAACATCGGAAGCCCCACAACAGCCATCGGGTCTCCTCGTCGCACCGATGTAGTCCACCGGGTGCGCGGGTCTCAACCCACCGAGAAAACTCTCCTAGCTCCCGACAAGCCCACAGGTTTACTAGAACGCATCGACCGCGTCTCGCCGGCGCTATCGTAGGTGCTGGAGAAGTCTCGGTGCAGTCCGGAGGCCCATCGTGTCGTCACGCCCTCCTCTGCCATATACCCCGAATGTGGGTATACCGGTAAACTAGTAGTGTCGGTCGTGACAGGTGGAAGCCACACAAACCAACATCAGGGTCCGACCGTAGGCAAGCTGTCAAACAGTCGGACTACGCATTAGTTGCTGAAGGCGAGTGAGACCTTTTGTTCAAAATCTGTCACGAATAAAAAAATTAGTCCATGATTAAATCATCACTGTAGCAAGAGGTCACCAAAATTTCATTCAACAATGCAAGCATCGAATTGGATGTGAAAAAATGGGCAAACATGAAAACGGGGGTGTGACTATTGGTTGTGTGTCAATGTGTCACAGTGACCTCTGGCATCGTTGTACACTTTCGTCCTCGCTACAGGTGACTGACCAAGAGGGAGACATCGCTACTGTCGGTGTAGTCTTGGTGGCATGACGGCACAACAACTTGGAGCGAGTGCACAATCTGACATTGCTCCCGTGACTATTGCTCTTTGTGCACCTAACCAGGTGCTTCCACTCGTGTGGTTCACACGGGGGTCGTAGCGAAAGCCATTTATGAACTGCACATTCTTTAGTGGAGTGGTTCGAATCCACCACACTTTTGGTTTTCGTGCATCTCTCATCGTACTCTGTTGTGTCATCCTGACTTGTGTACATCGGCGTGTAGATGACTGACGGCGAGACTCGACGCTACTGGAGTGTCGCTCGGTGGAGCCGACACGCGCTGAGGCCCACTCACCGTTCGCTGGAGCCTCCTCCCTCCGGCGATGCGCTGAGCTCCATCGGCAGGCTTCCTCGGCGGTCGGGCCACCGGCAGTCACTGCCATTGCAGATGCTGTCTGCATGCACCCAGCGCTGTTTCTGGTTGTCGCATTGCGTCTGCAGCATCATGCTGTGCCTAGGGTCCATGTCTCCTACTGTGTGGCCCTCTTTGGCATCACTGACTGTCGTAAGCACTACCTGGATTCGGGCAGCCATAACTCTTTGCTGCTATTTCTCTAGCTGATTCTGACTGTAGGATTGAGTTTGCAGCATTGGTATTATGATATGGTGCAGTTTTCAGGCAAAACGGACGACGCCCGGGTTTTGGGCTGTCGGGCGTCTGGCAGGGCTCACCGAGAAAACCCTGCCTGCCAGAAAATAGGTCTAAGACTATTTTCTGATTGTTGGTTAGCTGAGTAACAAGTTCTACACTAGTGGAGGTGAGCTAGAACTTGGAGCGTTCTCCCATTGTTGCTCATTCTTCATTCCTAATCAGTCACTTTCAGGTTTTAGCTGCTTTCTGGCACTCACACTGGCGTGCCCCTTTATGAGTAATAAACACAGAGCTTCCAGACTTAGACTCTAGAGCAGCAGACTGAGGGGGCAGCAGACTTAAGCAACGAGCGTGGAAGCCCGCACACTACATCAACAACGCAACTGCCCCAACCTGCTTCCTAGGATTTCTAGCTTGGTATCAGAGCCAGGTCGTAGCAGCAGCAGCAGAAGACTAGCGTACAGGTGGCAAACAACGCCGGCGGACCCCCATACGCGCCGGTGTAGGGGAAATGCTGCTGGATTTTTTCCGGCAGCATTGACCTGCCTCGTGGCGACGTCAGATTTTTTTTTCCACGGCCACCGGGCCACGAGAAATGTTGCCAATTTTTTTCGGCACCGCTGACCATCACACGTGACGCGAGGTGAGCAGCAGACCGCATCAGTGCAGTAGTGGAAACTGTAGGCAACGGCAGCGAGCAGTGGTAGCAACATCCAATAGTAGCTGCGTGCAACAGCAAGAGGAGGCAGAAGCTGTAGCGCGCACCAGCAGCTCTCAGCACCAGCTCGTAGCAGCAGTAGCCCACAGTAGCCCGCAGCAGCAGCCTGCAGTTGTAGCGAGCAACAGCGGCAACAAGCAGCAGCTATAGCAACGTGCAATAGCAATAGCAGGCTGCAGTAGCCACAATAGCAGCCAGGTGCAGCAGCAGCAACAACAAGCAGTTGTCGGCAGTAGCCAGTAGCGGCTGCTGCTTCTCGCAACCTGCAGGGACCGAGCACCAAGCAACAGCTTGCTGCCAACGAGCAACAGCCCGCTGCTCGCAGCAAATAGCGGACAATTGCTTGCTTTCACAGACGAAAGAGAGAGAAAAAACCAAGAGAAGAATTCCCCCACCCCACCAGCTTCTCTGTCGCGACTGCAACAGCTACCTTAGCTGCTGTAGCAACCACAGCAGTTGTAGCAGCCATGTTAGCAGCAGTTGCTGCTGCAACTGTAGCAACAATAGCAGCAGTAGCAGCAACAGAAGCAACAGCCGTAGTCAAAGCAGCAGCCACAGTCAAAGCAGCAACTACAGCAGCTGCAACAGCAGCAGCAGCTGCACCTACATCAGCAGTAGCAACAACAGTAGCAGTGGTAGCAGTACCAAAAGCTGCAGCAGCAGCAGCAGTAGTAGTAGTAGCAACAGCAGTAGCAGCTACAACAATAACCCCAACAACCGCCGCTACTGATGGCATTATCCCGCTGTTGATGTCACTGCTGACGTCATCAACACACCCAAGAAAAAAAGGGGGGGGGGAAAGGGAAGGGGGAAGACAACCAAAGGGTGGGTAGAATGTCCACCGACCTAAGTCGCTGCTAACATCGGCAACAAAAAAAACCAAGGGGCACAAAAACCATGGCTGGTAGCCCTAGTGGGGAGGGGTCCTCCTCTGTTGGGGGGACCCCTAGCCCCCCTTTCTTCCGGCGAATGTAGCAGGAACAACAGTATCAGGAGTAGTAGTAGTAGTAGTAGCAAGAGCAGCTGCAATAGCAGCAGCAACAGCAGCAACAACAGCGGTAGTAACAACTGCAGCAACCCATTGGCGTTGTTGGTGGCAACCCTGACCTCCTCGCTACTCTTCAGCAATAGCTCGCCGCCTTGACATAGCAGCTTGCAGCGCTGCAGCCATTAGCCTCCCAGACTGCCACCAGTGCGCCGCCATCATCTATCCCTCAAGGGTACGCCCGCCCAGTTGTGTCTGCTGCCACGCACTACCTGGCACAGCAACAGTCTCAGCGCCTGCGGCAGATAGTGACCTTCATCCTTGGCCCCACTCTAGGCACCGGCCGTAGACAGAAGGAATTTGAGACGCCACCGCCGCCGCTTCAGGCCGGCGAGCAGTTCTGGAGCTGGGAGCTCGGCTTCAGGATCTGGGCGCATGGTGAGGGCTTGTGGGCATACTACACCCTCCCGTATGACCCCACCCTGGCTGACCAGTTGTATGACGCTGGTCGTGCCGTATGTGCTCTAGTCCCAGTCGCCCCTCCGGCATCCTGCCTCGCCCTCGAGCCCTTCCTCGACGACTTCACGGCTGGCGCCACCCCAGACCCTGTAGCCGTGTAGCATCTGCACTCGTCCCCATCGCCTGTTCAGCAAGGCTGAGACCAGCCGCCTGCTATGAGAGTTCAACTCCCTGCACATGGGGGAGATCGAGACGGTCAGCTCCTACTGGCAGAGTGCGAAGGACATCCTTCGTTGCCTCGGCAAGTCTGCCCCACCCCCTCTGGCCGCGCTCCTCACCATTAAGCGCGTTGCCACCGACGCGTATACGGACGTCTTCGTGCACTACTCTCACGACGTGCTCTCCACCATGGCGGCTGAGGGCACCCTCATGCTCTGGGCATACGAGCTCTTCCTCTGGAGTGAGGAAGCTCGTCTGAAGTCCCGACTCCGGCGTACGTAGGCTCTCGCCTCCCCTGCCATTGCTTTCGTGGCCGTCGCCTCCCCCGTCGCAGCTACCTCATCGTCGTTGGGGAAGAAGAAACATCAAAACAAGAAAGGCAAAAGTCAGCAGTAGCAACAGCCATCGATGGGGTCAAGCGGTGGAGACTCGGTCTGCCACAACTGTGGCCAGCCCGGGCACGGCTAGTACTCGTGCCCTCTACCTACGGACAAGGCGAGCGTCATTGCCACCAGGCGTCGCCAACGGGAGCGTCGTCTCGCCTCTACCGCCGTAGCGGTCAATGGCTCTGACGCCTCGACCTCATCCAGCAGCTCCACCACTCCGGTCGCTTCGCTAGTCCAGCCGACACCTACGTTGCAGCCGCACCATCCATAGCCGTCGGCGCCTCCGTTTCCGTCGCCGGCACTGTGTTCCTCCTACACGGGCTACGGTGATGTCACTCCGCACTCCAACTTTACTCCCGGGCCGTCCTCCCATGAGCGTCATCATGCTCATCGCGCTCCAGCTCGGCCTGCCTCGCCCTCCTCCCCAGGGAAGTGCGAGTTGCATCACCTCCTGCTCCCCTGCCCAGTCCTACATGACTGAGACTGAGCTAAGGTCGTGTCTCGTTTCCTCATTTGTCTCCTCCACCCCTCTCCGTGACGATGATGCATGGCTTGACGATTGGCAGTCTCGGTTTGCGCCTCCTTCCACCATGTCCACGTCCCTTGCTTGCTGCCATGTGACCGTTAGCGATCTGGCGACCCCGGTTCAGGACCCTGCTGAGTCCTGGATCATGGACTCCGGGGTCCATGATCCAGGACATGTGATGCATGTCCTGGATCATGGACCCTGCTGAGTCTTGCATCACATGGCGGCCTGTCGTAAGGCCTTGAGTATGCTCGGTCCTGTAGGTGATGTCTCCGGTGTCCGGACGGGCTCCAGACAGGTGCTGCCTGTCCGTGGTGTTAGCGTCGTTCGCTTCCGTGGTCCTGCTGGTGACGTCTTTCTAACCGATGTCCTCTTCGTCTCTGGTCTCGAGCTCAGCCTCCAGTCCTTCACTGCCCTTGATCGCATGAGCATGGACGTTGTGCACTCGCGTGATAATTGCACTGTGCCGTTGCGTCCATTTGGTCTTGTCGTATAATACGCCACCGCATGTGGCAACCTGTAGCATGTACCTCGCCTCTCGTCCTCTCCTTCCGTCTCCTCCCCGTCGGCCGCCATAGGCCATGTGTTTGTCACAAGTACGCTTTCTCCTCAGCACACCCGCCTCTTGTACCGCCGGCTTTGCCACGTCCACCCTGCCGCCGTAGACAGCATGCTCCGTACCCAGCTGGCCAAGGACCTTGACCCGAAGACTTTCCCTCTCCCGTGCCCCACTGAGTGCATTGATTGCGCTCAGGGGAAGATGCACCGGTCCACGTATCCTTTGTCTTCCTCCCGTGCATCCGCTCCTCTTGACCTCGTCCAATCGGATGTCATGGGCCTTCTCCCCACCGACTCCGTTGGCAAGCATGACCGCTATGTTCTCACCCTTACTGATGACTATTCTCGCTACCGTTGGGTCTTCTGCCTTTGGCAGAAGAGCGATGTTGCCCGAGCCGTCCAGGACTGTCTTGTCCTTGCAGAGTGCGAGTGTAGCCGCTCTCTTTGCTGCTTTCGCTCCGATCGCGGTGGTGAGTACATGGGTGAGGCCACGACCTTTCTCGCCTCCCGCGGGATCCACCATGAGACATATGCACCCTACACGCACGCCAAGAACGGTGTCTTCGAACGGTGGAACTGTACCATGGCGGACGCCGTCCGCACCATGCGGGTCGAGTCCGGTCTCTCGGATGGCTTCTATTTTGAAGCCATGGCCTACATGACCTGGGTCTAGAACCGGATTCCCCACGGTCTCCTTCCCCGCCAGTCCACGCCGGACGAGCATTGGTGCGGTGAGCACACTGACCACTGCCCGGCCCGCGATTAGGGCTACATGGCCATTGTGTGGCTACCCGCCCCACAAGAGGGTGGCAAGCTTGTCCCCTGCGGACGTCCCTGCACCTTCCTCAGTGTCTCTTGTCAGTCCAAGGCCTGACGCTTCTGGGATCCCTCCCGGCACTAAATTGTTGAGTCCTGGGATGCCCTCTTCTTCGAGGACCTATTCCCTCGCAACCTCATCCGCTCCGGTTTGTCCGCGTCTATCCCATCGCGTTGGGGAGTGGTGAGTATATCCTCCGTCCTATCGCTTTTGGGTGACACATCCCTCTGTCCGTTTGAGCCGGCAGCCCCACTCGCATCCACTGGTCCCTCTAGGCAGGTAGCCCCAGTCGCGTCCACTGGTTCCTCCGGGCTAGTAGCCCTAGTCGCGTTCACTTGTCCCTTCGCACCGACAACCCCAGTTGCGTCCGCTGGTCCCTTTGAGTCGGCAGCCCCAATCGCGTCCGCTGGTCCCTCCGGATCGGCAGCCCCTGTCGTGTCTACTGGTCCCTCCGGGCCGGGAGCCTGAGTCGCGTCCACTGGCCCCTCTGAGCCGGCAGCCCCTGTAGCGCTCACTGGCCCCTCCGGACCAACAGCTCCAGTCGCGTCCATTGGTCCCTCCGGGCTGGCAGCCCCTGTTGCGTCCGCTGGTCTCTCCGGACCGGCAACCCCAGTCGCGTCCACTGGCCCCTCCGGGCCAATAGCTTCCATCGTGTCTTCTGGCTCCTCCGGGCCGGCAACCCTAGTTGCGTCCGCTAGTTCCTCCGGACCGGCAGCCCTAGTCGCGTCCACTGGCCCCTCTGGGCCAGTAGCTCCAGTCGCGTCCGCAGGCTCCTCAAGGCCAGTAGCCCCGGTTACATCCGCTGGCCCCTCTGGGCATGCAGCCCCGTCCACCTCCCTTGGCCCGTCAGACTCAGTGCCATCGCTTGCCCTACCACGCTACACACGTGGCCTAGGCGGTAGCCTCCGACCCAGGCCGTTGGTGAGTGGGCAGACCGTTGCACCGCGCTCCGTGGCGCCTCGACCCCCCGTGGCTCTACTTGTCTCCTTCACTCCCACGGTCGTGAGTGGAAATCTGGCACCAAGGCCCTGGGCTTGACCACCTCGGCCATCATTGCAAACCTTCACCTGGGCTCTACACTGGGCTACGCCATGCTTCATCACGAGCATCCACACGCTGTCCTGGCTACATTCGCACACATCCCACCTCGGACTCAAGATGCACACGCTCTCTAAGTCCGCTCCACAGTACGCCGGAAGGACCCATCCACCCTGCGCAAAGCACGAGCCTCTCGTGAGGCCGCACACTAGGACCTGCCTGCGCCGATGAGCTCGCTGCTATCTGACAACACTACGTGTACGACCTCGTTGACCTTCCTCCAGGTTGGAAGGCCATCGGTGCCAAGTGGGTCTTTCGGCGCAAGTGGAAGCCTGACGAGTCCTTGGACAAGTACAAGGCCCGCCTTACAGTCAAGGGGTTTGCCTAGATTCTTGGGGTCGACTACGACCAGATCTTTGTCCCAGTTGACTGATTCTCCACTAGCTGGGCAGTCTTCAGCCTGGTCGCCCAGTTTGGGTGGGAGCAAGTCCTCACAACGCTCGACGGGCAAGGAATCTTTGGAAAAAAAGTTGTCAACCAGTTCGCCGCTGACTCAATTTTCTTGTCTTTACTTGGACAATGACAACCTATGCCTGTCATGTCACTTCATCCACAGCGTCACTCCACTTTGACGAGAATGAAAATGTCACTTCATCCACAGCGTCACGCCAAATATGATAGTTCTCATTCCATTCATGATTGTTTTGATTTAATGATTCAAAGAGTGGATTCCATGTGTGAAGCGGGTCCTATTATGGGGATACACGGATCCCTATGACTTTTTCCATATCAGAGGGCTCAAGAGATGGTACCAGAAGCAAAGGGTCGGTTTGTGTTTTGGAATGTGGGGCATACTTCTATTTGTGGGAATTTACGTGAAGGCCCGTCACCTTGGAACATTGTTGTAGGACAGAAAATTCAACGGATGATTCCCTCACATGATTGACAAAGGTGGTACTATCGTTGGCTCACCTAGCAAAGGTTTTAATGCCATGCTTAAAGCCTCACATGCCTAGGAGTTCATGGCGGAGGGTATTCGCAGTATACTCCATGCCACCAGTGAAAAGGTAAGGGGCTAGTAGGCATCCTTGTCAAACCCTAGATTGGATGAGAACTTTCTCAACAAGGAAATCATTAGCCATGATTTGAGTAGAATAGGAGCATTTGAGTGCATCTACCACCCCCCCCCCCTTCCACCTGTAGTCTCCCTAATAAATTCCTTGGCCATACAATTAAAACAGCCCCACTCTAGAAATGGTCCCATACCTTCACACAACCCCCAAGTTGGAAAGCTATCCCATCAGTTTTTTATCACAAAATCCTACACATTACATCAAGGGATGTTCTCATTTGCATAATCTTTATTCCCTAATTGTGGCTCCTGCCCCCATTGCAACCAAGAGGAAATGATACTACATTGTTTCTTTTACTGCCCCTATATGGCGCAGGTGTACACATCTTCCAAAATCGGTTTCTCTCCACCATTTCTCTTGCCGTACTTATACCAGTCAAGAGCTCCTCTTTTTCATGCCTAACTCAAAAGAAAATAGCCCCATTAGGGCCATATCTATCAAAACCTATCTCCAACAAATCTGGCTCCACCAATGTAGGGCCCTCTCGCAGCTAAACACCCCTCTTCGACCTTACCATCACTCCCTCGCAGAAAAAAAATCTGGGTCAGGCCTTGGTCTTCCTATGCCTCTAGACACCACAAAGATCCGAGACAATCCTGACCTCTCTCAAAGACCCAAGTATCCTCCATTGAAACACATCTTTTTCTTCTTTCTTTGTGGCATAGAATGTACCCTATTTAACTTGGATATTGATATTAACCTTTTTCGGTGTGTGAAACTTGTCAAAAATGTTCATTTGTTGAGTTTTAAAACTTTGCACAATTGATTTCGATTCAATGTTTACTGAGATGATTGGTTTACCTCACACTTATATGTTTTGCATTCCATGGAGAGGCTCATTATCGCCCACTTGTATTTTTCTTGCAACACTTGTTCGAGTCACTGAGTGTGAGGTTAACAATGTATTCATTGTGTGCATGGAGTAGCCCAAGCAAGCGTGATACAAACAACATTAGGCGAGCCACAAATGCATTGTAATTGTCAAAGCTAGGCCAGGCTTGTAGGGTTGTCTTTGCTTCATCGACTCGATGAAAGCAATATTGAACGGGACTCAACGATGAATTCAAGATACAACCACAAAGCAAATAAACAGATTATTGATATACCCAAATCAATTCCAAAGAGATGAAAGAATGAATGAAAACATTATGCAACTGCTCATTTGAAAAAATCCAAGTTAAGTATGAAACTCCAAAGTATTCAAAACCTTTCATACTGAAGTAGGGTTTACCGAACAGGTTACCAATCCCTGCCTTACTCTGGTTGTGGAAAGTGTTACAACACATTCAATAGGATTGCATTTAGTGGGTGCGGCGCCTACATAACCCTTGAGAGGCTTCCCTTGGGGTACCTCCCATGGCATAGTTTTATATCCAAAGTGCAACAAAATCTTGCCTGTAAACTTCCTGCCAAAAGGTGCAATTGCACGTTTCCACCTCTATGGCGTGAGCCAAAAAAAGTGTTGATGAACCTCCCTGAAGTTCTCATTAGATGCACGACAGTTGGCAACTGATGTTAAAATGCATCTTGGGGTTGGTCAGAGGTTAGACAATCGATTCTATGGTAGGATGTGTTGAAATCCCCCACAAAAACATCTTTTGGTTGTATTTAAAGATAGTTATCTTGTGTATCCCACAATGGTTTGCGATCCTTGAGTTTAGGCGGAGCATAAACGGCCGTCAAGGTTGGTTTGAAATCTTGGAGCATGAACGCTTACACCTTCCGTTCTTCGGAACACCACTCATCGAGAAGACTTGATCAAATCTACCATACCTATGCCTTCAATGCATAAATCCAAGAATTACAAAACATCGGATTGTAGAAGCATTCTTCCAACCACATCACTATGCCCACATTCTACATTTGCCTCCAAGCACAGAGGAGAAAAGACAAAATTTCATTAAGGCTAAACATGTCTCCTCTACACCACCCAAAATGTCAATAAATACGATAGAAAATTACGTCCGTGATGTACATGAGTCCCTAAAAGCCATGAGTGGGTATTCTGTCATTGCACTTGTAGCCTACCGCGTGTCAACATTGGGATTTTTACGTCGTTCAGCCAAGGTAATTTTGGCCAGCATTCTCGACCTTCGGTGTTCTGTTTAAGAATTCTCAAACAACTCTAACCACCTTTGACATGAGTGTTGCAAACTATATTGATGTTTTGATATTGTTCTGTTAACTTATCGGTAGCACTAGAAATTGATAAAGAAGCACCAGAGTGACCTCGCGGCCTCGCTTTTGTGTGGCATGGTTTTGAGTTGGTGGTCTGATCTAAAGGCCATCCTAGAGTAATAAGACACTACGGGAGCTCGATCAATGGCTCATGTAACCGCTCTCACATCTTCGTACATATACTACATCTTGAAGAGAACAATCCAACAAGGCACGAGTCTCTCATGCCACCAGAAACATGGAGCCACTTCCCGTGGGCTACACTCGCTCGCTTTGGATTGGTTACAAGAAGTGTGACGCACAATACGGATTCAAACGTCTACGTCAGTAGTCTAGCGTGGCGGAATATAGGCGATTTTTTTACAATATTGTCAGTGACGATAACCTCACCCTCGATGAACTATATTTCTACTAAAAATGGCCTCAAGCAACACATTCGACATGCAATAAGAATTTTCGACAGGCAGGATGGCCTTTTGCTAATGCTCACAACAGTCGTCCCCATTTCCAATGCCGACTACAACATTTGGATACAAGAATACAATGAGTAGAGATCCCAAAGCCACAAATCCTATCGTGGTAGAGGAGAGTCAGAATTTTCAGTAACCTCGTCTTGAATGGAGATTGACGTCATTGATCAACAAGATGAACAACTCAAGTGGACGTGCGAGAAACCAAGTCATGGTTCACGCGACTGTTGAAAGTGCGAACAACAAGAATAAATGGGGAAAAGTCATAGAAACGGAGTGAGGAGTCAGGAAATAGCAAAGGGCACTAGTAGATGGCTATGCTCCTCTTTGGTCAAGATAATCTACGCCGATTGATCGCCCATATGCGTGGCTCACATCACCGCAAATGAGGGTTCCAGAGATTGCAAAGTTTGACAAGAGTTGCGAGGATGACCAACCAGTGGTACCGTTACGAGTACATAATGGTGCCAACACTACTGGATGGAGGAGCTTCTCATAATTATTTAGTAACGAGATGGTTCGGAAGCTAGGTTTGCGTATCAAACCAAGAGTATTTGAAGGGAAAACCATCAACAAATGAATGCATACCCATCAAATTCGAAAACCACTTTGACTACCTTGTCTGGTCTGAAGCAATCTCCACATTCTTGGAACCTCCAGATCTCCGCTACCATGGAGTAGGATGGGTATCACTATACCGCAGTAGACCGAGCTCTATTCATGAGTGCATCTTCTGCACCTTTCTTCGTTTTCTTGGTCTGTGTGCATGACCACTTGGTTGCGTCTCCCGACTTGCAAGCTATCTAGGCTGTGAAGGTTCTCCTTTAGTCTGTTTACACAATGAAAGATCTTGGTCTAGCTTGTGTCTTTCTTCGAATGAAGAGTAAGTGTGATCATCAATGTCTCACACTACATGTGCACGAGGCTGGTCATGTCAGGAAAATGGTGGGTTTGTTGTGCTGACCTTTTTGCCACAGTCTCTTCTGCATCTACTTCTATGAAGCGCATTGGACAAAGGCTCCTCAGATCAATAGACCCGGATTGTCTAGGGCTGGCTGTTGATGTCATGACAAGTCTCCAAGTCATTGGCTCCTTGATGTTCCTTGGGACCACAACGTGTGTAGATGTTGCCTTTGCTGTGAAATTCTTGTCCAAGTTCTCATAACATTCGTATCAAATCCATCTAGAGGCTGCTTTGCGCATGGTGCGGTACGTCGTTTGTATCCCACACCTAGGCATGTGATTTCACATGCACTCGTCTATTGTTGTTGATGGATATACTGACAGCGATTGTGTCCATGATCGCGATGCACGCAGCAAGTCCAGCTACATCTTCCTTGGCGGAGGCACATATGTCTCATGGAAGAGTGAGAAACGGGATCGTGTAGCACGGATTTTGACTTAAGCTGAGTATGTCATATTGG
This sequence comes from Penium margaritaceum, assembly GCA_023375785.1. Lineage (NCBI taxonomy): Eukaryota > Viridiplantae > Streptophyta > Zygnematophyceae > Desmidiales > Peniaceae > Penium > Penium margaritaceum. The sequence continues at coordinate 132,295 of SZWC01004254.1, forward strand.
GGGTTGGAGTCTATGAAAGCATCTGATTGTGTTTTCTCATGCAGCAGATGCGCCAGCCCATCCCCTGCAACAATGAGAGCACATTCTACATAGTAGAGTATGATTGAATGTGTCACACTCGCACCAAGCACATCATCATTGAACATTACTTTGTACATGAGCATACTTCCCGTGGCAACGTCTCCGTTGTGGGTGTCGACACGCGGCAGCAAAGTGTAGACTTCCTCACAAAAGCGTTGTGCACCGACACGTTCAAGTTTGTTGTGCGCAATGTTCATCTACTTGTGCCCCCTTCTCCTCCTGGAGATTCATGCACCACTCTTGTTGCTTCCTCTCTTTGTCCACCGTTCTTGTGTAGCACTATCTCAGGCGCCTTGTCGTGTGTTGTCGTTGCCATCGTGGTGACTGGCATCTACGGGTCCTTGGGGAGTCTTGGTGTATGAGTCACGATGACCTTTGGACTTGTCTCCATGGCTCCCTAGTATACCACGAGACTCAATTGCCAGTGCACAGCATCAGTACCAATCGAAGCGCCCCCATGTGCTTGCCAGAGTTTTTACGTTGACCACCTTCCAGGGTCCCCTTTATACTTGGGCATATTTTATTACTATGAACCTAGCGCTTCTTTCGGTTTGTCATTCAGAAAACCGAGAAGCTTGTACGCCTATCAGATTCTCTCTTGATGTTGTTCTGGATCTTGCAAGGGGGTCCGTCTGTTTTCTGACCGGTTGGTTAGACTTGCCTGCTTAGTTGCGCGCGGAGGGGGTGTAACTAGATACATACACTTGTTTGTTCTTTTTCTTTATGCTCTAACTTCTAATTTTTCAAGTGTATCTTCACCGTCTCTTGCCAATTTAAAGCTCCATTTGTTCCATTGCATTCTATCCAACGTTCACTCTCATGTTGGACACTGCTTTGGGGGTTTCTCAATTCCCTCATGTGTGCGTGCATGCTTGCGTGCATGAGCTAGAAATCTCCTACAGCAGTAGGTTGGGGCAATAGCATTGTTGATGCAGCGTGTGGGAACCCACGCTCCTTACTTAAGCTGCCCCCTCGGTCTGTTGCACGAGAGTCCAAAATTGAGAGCTCTGGTATTTGTTCCAGAGAACTGTGCGTGCCTGGCTTAGCGCCAGACAACAACTGAAAACTGGAAATGACTAATTGAGCACGTTGGTTTGAGGAGGCTCCAGTAAGCTGTGTGTAGCCTCAACGTGCGACAGCTCCACTAGACTACACTCTAGCAGCGTCACGTCTCGCCATCAGTCATCTTCACGCCAATGTACACAAGCCGGGAGGACACAACAGAGCACAAGTGAGAGATGTAGGAAAGACCAACACTCCCCCATGACTCCCAGGCGCGGTGCACATAGACGTGCATAGAGCAAAGAGACCAAGCATACAGGGGGAGAGAGAGAGAGAGAGAGAGAGAGAGAGAGAGAGAGAGAGAGAGAGAGAGAGAGAGAGAGAGAGAGAGAGAGAGAGAGAGAGAGAGAGAGAGAGGGAGAGAGAGAGAGAGAGAGAGAGAGAGAGAACTTCACGGACACACTACGATCTCACTTTAGTGCCTTGGTCAAGAAGTCAACCAACAGTCGTGCTGTCTCAACCAACATTATGCTGATGTTGCCGTCATGGAACAACGAACGTACATAGTGATACTTGACATTGATGTGCTTTGTATGAGTGTGATGCACACCGTCATTGTCACGAATGGCTATGGTACTTTCATTGTTACAACGTGATGGACAGGAATGACTGACGCAACTCAGACAACGAGCGGTGTAGGCACACGCTCTCATGAGCACCACAGCCAAAGGTTACATCCTCAGCATTGGTAGTAGTGCGTGCAATGCAGCCTTGCTTGTCGATGCGCAAAGACACAGATGTTCCGACAACAAGAAAGTTCCAGCCAATATGAATCTTATTGTCCAGACTGCCAACCCATTCACTGTCGGTGTATCTCGTTGCCACAACAGACGGCTGTCGATGGAACATGGGGTCTCGCCGTGGGGTAGACACGACAAAGCGTAGTACTTCGATCATGGCCTCGAAATAGAGGTGACGCGGCTCCTGAGAAAACTTTACTAGGAGGTTGACAGCAAACGCTATGTCTAGACACGTTGTCGTTGCCAGGAACATTAGAGACCTGATGATGAGACGTTGGCCACGTTGGCTCCCCCACCAAGGCTCGATCAGAGCTCTTGAGCATTGTCTGACCATCAGGAGACATGGGTGAGGATACTCTCGACACGAAGGGTAGGTCCTCAATGAAGCGCGCGGAGAAGGTGTGGATGTAGGAGGCCTGATGGACACGCACGATGCCCATACAACGATCATGCTCAAGCTCCATGCCAAGAAAGACTCGTGGCTGACCCAAGGTCTTTCATCTGGTAGGTGAAATGTAACAAGGCCTCCACCCAAAGGATGGCAGCTACATCCAGCGATGCGATGAGCATTTTGTCGACATAAACCAGGAAAGCAACAAGGGTCTGACCTCGCGGACTGATGAACAATGCGGGGTCAGCAAGGCTTCGAAGGAGACCACCGTTGGAGGCATGCGATTGATCTCCCGGTTCCAGAAGCGCGGTGACAGATTCAGGCCATAAAGGTCCTTTCGGAACTCAGACCCTGCCGGAGCCATTGTCCAAGCTTGGAGGCTACACCATGTGGAGCTCCTTACCCTCAAGTGAGCCATGGAGAAAAGCGTTGCTATCATCCATGTGATGAAGTTCTCACCCGTACTGGCCTACCAGGCTGAACAACGCTCGACTAGTGGAGAACGGGCCGACCGGGGCAAAGATCTGGTCATAGTCAATCCCAGGGACATGAGCAAACCCCATGGCTGTAAGACAGACCTTGTAGTTGTCTTGGGACCCATCTGGCTTCCACTTTTCCCGGAGAACCCACTTAGTGCCAATGGCCTTACAACCCGGGAGGGAGGGGGGGTCGACAAGCTCATAGATTTCATGTAGGCGAATGGCGGCAAGCTCGTCGGCGCATGCAACCTCCTAGTGAGCGGCCTCGGGAGACGCTCGAGCCTCACGTGGGGTGGCTGGGTCCTCTGGTCGCTCCATGGTGCGGAGTGTAAGGGCGTGTGCATCCTATGCACCTAGTGGAAGATACTTGAGTGTGGCCGCGATGGCATACCGGTGCTCCTAATGGAGCAAGGCATAGCCTAAAGCTGACCCTGGATGTAGGTCAGTGATCAATGACAGTGCAACCAAGCCAAGTGCCTTCGTATCGAAGTCCCCACTTACGACTGTGGAAGTGAGTCTGATAGGAGGCAAGGAGCCTTGTGGGGTGATAGGGGGTCAAGGCGTTAGAGGGTACGAGGAGGCGAATAGAGTGCTCAGTGTCGGCCTGGGTCGAAGGATTCCGCCCAAACCACATGTGTGGCGTGTAGAGATGCCGGCGAAAAGAGGCTGGCGGTCACGAATGAAGCAGTTGGCTCGGAGTGGCTAGCAGACATGGATAGGGCAGCCGGCTGAGAGGGGCGGGCGGACATGGATGGGGCAGCTAGCACGGAAGGGCTAGCGGACACAGACGGGGCAACCGGTCCGAAGGGCTTGCGGAGACCGATGGGACAGCCGACCCGAAGGGGCGGGCAGACATGGATGGGCAGCTAGCCTGAAGGGGCCGGCGGACATAGACGGGGCAGCTGACTTGGCGGGGCTAGCGAACATGAATGGGGCAGCCAGCCCGGAGGGGCTCGCGGACATGGATGGGGTAGCCAGCCTGGAGGGGCTGGCGGACACAAACGGGGCAGCCGCCCCGGTGGGGTTATTGGACACAGACGGGGCAGTCGGAACTAAGATACTAGCAGACACAAACGGGGCAGCCGGCCCTGACGGGCTAGAGCACACGGATGGGGTAGCCGACCTTGAGGGGATTGCGAACACAGATGGGGCAGCTAAATCTGAGGAGCTGGCAGACATGGACGAGGCAGCCGGCCTTGAGGGGCTGGCGGACACAAACGAGGTAGCTGGCCCTGAGGAACCCTCAGACGCAGACGATGGGACGCCTGGACGTAACTAGACTGGGTAAGGACCCACCACTCCCCCACGCGTGGGAAGGAACATCGACATCCCAGAGCAAACGAGGTCACCGGGAAACAGGTCCTCAAAGAAGAGACCGTCTCGGGACTAGACGATGTAGTTCCAGGTAGAATCCCATAAGCGCCATGCCTTTGACTGACATGAGATGTGAAGGAAGGTGTAAGGACGGCCGCAAGGCCTGAGCTTGCTACCCTAGTGTGTGACAGGCAACCGCACGATGGCTACACAGCCCCAAACACGGGCGAGACAGAGGGCGGCTTCCTCTCCACACCAGTGCTAGTATGGTGTAGACAGACGGGGAATGGGTCCATGGGGAATCAGGTTCCAGACCCATGTCATGTAGGTCATGGCTTCAAAGTCGTCAGAGAGACCGGACTCGACCCGCATGGTACGAACGGCATCGACCATGGTTCGGTTCCACCGCTTTGAGACGCCGTTCCGGGCTGGGGTGTAAGCCGCCGATGTCTCATGATGGACGCCATGGAAGGGGAGGAAAAGTGTGGTCTCCCCAAGAAACTAACCCCCACAATCAGAACGGAAGCTACGAAGGGGGCGACCACAATTACGCTCAGCACGAACGAGCCAGTCCGGAATGGTGGGAGTGACATCGCTCTTCTGCCAAAGGCAGAAGACTCGGCAATAGCGAGAGTTGTTGTCAGTAAGTGTCGAGGCATAATGACCGTGCTCGCCAATTGACTCTGTCGGGAGGAGATCCATGACATTAGAGTGAACCAAGACAAGCGGGACAATTGTTCGAGTGGTAGAAAAGGGGTAGGTGGAATGGTGCATGTTCCCCTGAGCATAATCAATGCACTTGGTGGGACACGACAGAAGAAAGTAGGTTCGATCAAGGCCCGTGGTTGGCTGCATGCAAAGCATGCTGTCGACAGTGGGAGAGTGGACGTGACATAGGCGATGATGCAGGAGACGTGTGTGATGCAGAGAGAGAGAGAGTGCTAGCGAAAAATACATGGCCAGTGTTGGCCAATGAGGAGGGGACAGAGGTAGAGGCGGACAGGCGATGTATGTGCCACAAGTTGCCATGGGAGTTGGCATGTATAACGACAGAACTTGACGGATGCAACGACACAGTACCAATACCACGTGAGTGTAGAACGTCCATGCTCATGCGATCAAGAGCTCTGACACACAGGACGCTAAGCTCAAGGCTAGGGACGAAGAGGAAATCAGTCACAAAGACATCACCAGAAGGACCACAAACACGAGCAATGCCAAAACCACGAACGGGTAAGACCTAACCAGAACCCGTCCGGACCCCAGAGACATCGGTGACGGGACTGAGAACAATGAAGGCCTCACACGAGGCTGTCATGTGATGCGTGGCCCAAGAGTCAATGATCTAGGTCTCTCACGGATCTAGGACCGGTGTGGCCAGGTCGTTGAACGTCACATGGCATGAGGCAAGCGACGGGGATGAGGTGGATGGGGGTGCGAACCAAGACTGCCAGTCATTAACCTAAGCGATATTATCATGAAGAGGATTAGGTGGGAAGGGCACGGCAGAGCAAGGACAGGGCACCACTGCAGTACACACACCCTGTCATGCAAGGTAGGGCACTGGAATGAGGGACGACGCAACTCACACTTCCATGGGGGGGGGAGGAAGGTCGAGCTGGAGTGTGATAAACAATTCCAAGTGACGCTTGCGGATGGAGGGTCCAATGGAGTAGACTCACTGAGGTGTGACGACACTGGAGTCCAGGAAGGGGGAAGAAGGCGATGGTGACGAAAGAGCGGGTGCAGACGGCTGCGGAAGATACAGCGGTACAACCATCACAAATGGTGCATATGTAGTAGGAGCATTAACAGTCATAACAGTGGTGGCAAAGCGATGCTCACGCTGGCAACGTATGGTGGCAATGGCGCAACCCTCGTCACTCAGAAGCAGACACGTGTACCACCCATTATCTGACTGACCACAATTGTGGAAGACAAGGCTACTGCCACCGGATCCGCTAGACTGCTGCTGTGGGCCATTGCCCTTCCTGCTACTTCTTGCCAAATGAGGACGCGCCTAAAGACGCTACTACTGCGAGGGCGGCAACAGCCACTGAGGTGACAGCACGAGAGGCAAGGGAATCCATACGATGGATGTGTGACTCCTGACAAGATTCCTTGATGTGAAGGAAGAGCTCATATGCCCAGGGCATGAGGGTACCCTTGGCAGCCATCGCATCAAGGACCTCTTGGGAGAAGTGGAAGAAGACGTCAAAGAAGACGTCGGTGGCACCACGTTTGATAGTCAGGAGCTTGGAGAGAGGGGGTGGCTCAGCGTCTTTGAGGCGGCGCAGGATGTCTTTTATGCGCTTCCAATAGGAGGTGATCGTCTTGATCTCCCCCATGCAAAGGGAATTGAACCCCCGGATCAGGCGACTACTCTCAGCGACACTGGACAGATGATGAGGGCCCGTAAGTATGTGCCACCCTGCTGTGGGGTCAGGGAATGTGCCAGTGCTGAGGTCAATGAGGAAGGGCTCGTGGGCGAAATGTGCAGCTGGAGGGACAATAGGGACAAGGGCATGCATGTCACAACTAGCATCATATACTAGGTCGGCTTGTGTCGAGTCAAAGGGCACGACGTAGTACGGCCACAAGTTCTCGCCCGGTGCGTAGATCCACAAGCTGAGCTCCCAGCTCCAAAACTGCTCGCCAGCCTAAAGCGCCCCCAGTGGGGTTTCAAAGTCCTTCAGCCTACAGCCGGCACCCAGAGTGGGGCCTAGGATTGATGTCACCGTCTGTCATTGGCACTGGGTGTGTTGCTACGCAAGGTATTGCATGGCATATGACACCATAGGGCTCGCGTACCCGGGTGGAACAAAAGGTGCTTGCTATAGTTGTTGTTGCTTCTGTGGTGACCACTGATGCTCCTGTTGCAGCTGTTGTAGTGGTGGCTGTGTTAAAGGTTTTAGTGCCGCTAGCTGTTGTGTCAGAGTTTCAAGTTCTTGGCGCAAAGCACCAAGAAACTTTGTGAAGCTAGCATGACGGACAATAGAGCCTACAGGGTGTCGGTGTTGCTACATTTGTTGTTATTGCCGCGACAATGGATGCTGTTATAACTGTTGTTGTTGCTACTGTGGCTACTACTATTGCTGTTGTTATTGCTACTATTGCAACAACAATAGCAGCTGCAATTTCACCAACAGCAGCAGCTGCTACTGCTACTGCTACTGTGGCTATAGTTGCAACTATTGTTCCTGCTACCACGGCTGCTGCTACTATTGCTGCTACTGCTACTACTGTTGCTACTGCTATAGTGGCAGTTGTTGCGGATGCTTTGGCTACTGCTACTACTACTAATATTGTTGTTATTTCTATTTCTACTATTGCGGAGGCAAGAGTTGTTATTGTTGCTACTGTAACTACTGTAGTTGTTGTAGAAGGGGGGGCCCTCCAACAAAGGTGGACCCCTCTTCATTCTCTACCAGGGCGTCCTTTGTTTCCCTTTTCTTTGTGCTATTGATTTCAGTAGTGACGTCAATAGTGACGTCAGCCAAGGATGGCTGACGTCAGCACCTGCTGTTGCGTTATCTGCAAGGTTGCTATTGTGGATTTTTTGGTTTTCGATGTTAGCAATGATGTCAGCAGTGACGTCCGTCGAGTATGGCTGACGTTAGCAACGGTTGTTGCACTGTTGCTACAGCCACTCCTGTGTCAGCTATAGAGCTAATACTACTGCTTTCATTGTTGCTCCCGCTACTACTATTGTTGTAGCAGCCTATCTTCTTGTTACTACCATTGCTGTTGGAGCTACCACTACTACTGCTCCCTTGGCTGGTATTGCTCATGGTACTCATTCTACTACTACTGGTGCTACTATTGATGTTGCTGTTGTTGTTGTTGTAGTCCCTGCCACTACTCTTGTTGAGCTACTATTGTTCTTGCAACTACTTCTTCTGCTACTACGTGCCGCTAGTGCTTTTGCAACTGTTGCAGCTAATGTAGCGGGTGTGGTGGCTGCCGCTAGTGCTTTTGCAACTGTTGCAGCACGACCACCTGTGGGGATGGAGGGTTTTTTTTTGCTTTTTTGTTTTTCATTGCTTACAACTCCCTTGGAGTTGCGAGCAGTGAGCTTGCTCCTCGTTATGAGCAGCAAGCTGCAAGCATTGAAGTCGCTCCCCGTTGCTCATTACGTGCTACGAGCAGCGAGCTCGCTACGAGCTGAATGCTGCTCGCTATGAGCAGTAAGCTACGAGCAGCTCCTGCTGCTCCTACTGCTCGCAACTTCTAGAGTTGCTTTTGATGGCTGCTGCTAACTACTACTGATTGATCCTTGCTACTCCTACTGCTGCTGCCAACTGTTGCAGTTGTTCTCTGCTACTACACGCTGCTGCTACTACTGCCGTTTGCTACCGCTGCACGCTGCTACTACTGCTAATGGATGTTGCCGTTGCCCGTTGCTGCTGCTTCTATCTGCCGCCACTATCCGTTGCTACTGTTGTTGTAGGCTGTTGTTGCTACTGCACACTGCTTGCTGCTTGCTCCTCACTACTGCTATTGCGCTGGTGCTGGGGCTACCGCGCTGGCAGCTTCACGGTCATCTTCTTGGTGTCGTCGCCACGTGCGTCGACGCCATTCCATCACTGGTCCTGCGTGTTGACCGCGCGTCCACCAAAGCTATCATCGTCATGGGTTCAGTGCTGCCAAAAAACAATGGCAGTATTTCCCCCGTGTTGCGAGCATTTTGATGATGCCACCCGGCGGGTCAACGCTACCAGAAAAACACTTGGCAGCATTTCCCGAGCAAGAGCGTGTTCTAGGGACTGTTGGCGTGGACCGGATATGTTCGCCTGTGTTTAGCTGCTTCTGTTGCGCTCTGGTTCTGTAACCAAGCGAGAAATCTTGTACAGTAGGAGGTTTGGGTAGCAGCGTTGTTCATGTAGCGTGCGGGAACCCATGCTCGATGCTTAAGTTGCCCCCTTAGTCCGTTGCACCAGAGCCTAAGTTTGAGAGGTCTGGTGTTTGTTACTCAGAACTGCTCTCGCTAGAGTTAACGCCACACACCAACTGAAAACTAGAGTTGACTAATAAAGAACTGAGAATGAGAGAAAATGGGAGACCCCTCCGAATTCAAGCCCCCCCCGCCCCACCCAGCTCTGCAGAGCTTGTTACTCAGTTTCTAAGCCAATCAGATGACATACCTATTTTCTGGCAGGTAGGGTTTTCTCGATGATACCTGCCAGACTGCCAACAGCCCAAAACCCAGGCGTCGTCCCTTTTGCCTGAAAACTTAATCATACCATGATACGCATGCTGCAAACGCAGTCATGTGGTCCGAATCAGCCAAAAATAGCAGTGACGAGTTATGGCAGCCTAAACCCACGCAACATCTACGCTGATCCCAGGTACCAACAGTGCCTGAAAATCATGAAACTTGGACCCTAGGGAAAGTATGGCACTTCAAACGCAACAATGCAGTCAGAGATAGCGCTGGATGTGTGCAAACATCATGTGCAACAACATTGGCTGCTGGCGGCTCGACTGCCGAGGTGGTCTGCCAATGGAGCTGAGCCTGTTGGAGGGAGGAGGTTCCAGCAAGCTGCATGTAGGCCTCAGCGTGCGTCGGCTCCACCAGACAACACTCCAGCAGGCTCGCGACTTGGCGTTAGTCATCTGCACGCTGATGTACACAAGCCGGGAGGACACAATGGAGCACAAGTGAAAGATGTGTGAAAACTAAAAACATGTATGTGTGCGTGTCCATGCGTGTGTGTATGTGTGTGTGTGTGTGTGTGAGTGGGTGTGTGTGTATGTGAGTGTGTTGTGTGTGTGTGTGTGTGTGTATGTGTGTGTGTGTGTGTGTGTGTTTGTATGTGTGTGTGGAGACCAATGGACAGCATGCAATGTATTGGTAAGTCAGCTCTTGCACCAATACCAACACTCTCAGCATTTGAAATTCTTAGTCTTGGGACAGATGAAGGACATGAACGAGCCATTCGACCAATACCAAGCATTGGAAGAAGTACAAGGCATGTGGACAAATCAGGTCCAAAGTTAAAGGGCTAGAAATGACCCGTTGTGCTTTGCATATGAGCGAAATAGCGAGGATATCCACGTGCTGGAAGGGCTGAATTTGCCATATCCACGAGCAAAAATTCATGCCTGCCATATCCAACACAAAAACAGGAACACGATATCTAGCTCGCTCGAAGAGGGTCATGTGACCCTCCTCCAGTGAGCAAGGGTTGCTCGATCGTAACTCTCGCTCCCTTGCGAGGTCACGATCTTGCAAGGGAGCGAGAGTAGTAATCGAGAAACTCTCGCTCCCTTGCGAGATCGTGATCGTTCCTTTTATTCCTTTTACTTTTTACAAGATCTATTCGGCATTCTTTGGATACATGGTCACTGTAGGAAATGGTTCCTAGTGTGTGTGAGGGTGAGCGAGTGTCGAGCAAGGGAAAGATAGGATGGAGAAACAGCAAGACGCCATGGGTCGCGGCCAAGAGAGGCATTAGTCCAAAAAGATGAGTCATAGTCACATAAGGCGGGACCTAAGCGGGAGCGACCGAGCGAGCAGCGAGCTCGCTCTAGCTCGCTTCCCCCCTTCTGTGAGCTAGAAATCCTGGGTAGCAGGTTGGGGCAGCAGCATTGGTGATGCAGCGTGCAGGCTTCCACGCTCGTTGCTTAAGTTTGCGACCCCCTCAGTCTGCTGCTCTAGAGTTTATGTATGGAAGCTCTGGGTTTGTTACTTAGAAACGCGGGCGGCAGTGTTAGCGCCAAAAAGTAGCTGAAAAATGAAAGTAACTTATTAGGAATGAAGAATGAGCAACAATGGGAGACCCCTCCAAGTTCTAGCTCCCCCCCACTACTGTAGAACTTGTTACTCAGCTAACCAGCCAATCTAGGAAATAGTCTAGGACCTATTTTCTGGCAGGCAAGGTTTTCTCGATGAGCCCTGCCAGACGCCCGTGAGCACAAAACCCGGGCGTCGTCCGTTTTGCCTGAAAACTGGTCAATACCATAATACCAATGCTGTGAACGCAGTCATGCGGTTAGAATCAGCTAGAAAAATAGCAACAAAGAGTTATGACTGCCAGAATGTAGGCAGTGCCAACGATAGTCACTGATGCCAAACAGGGCCACACAGCAGGAGACATGGACCCTAGGCATAGCATGATACTGCAGATGCCATTCCACGACCAGAAACAACGTTGGGTACATACAGACAGCATCTGCAATGGCAGTGACCGCCGGCGGCCCGACCGCCAAGGAGGCCTGCCGATGGAGATGAGCGCATCGTCAGAGGGAGGAGGCTCTAGCGAACGGTGAGTGGGCCTTAGCGCGTGTCGGCTCCACAGAGCGACACTATAGCAGTGTCGAGTCTCACCGTCAGTCATCTGCATGCCGATGTACATAAGCTAGGAGGAAACAACAGAGCACAATGAGAGATGCACAAAAACTAACACTCCACCATGACTCACAGGCATAGTGCACATGTGCGGGCAGAGACACATTCAATGACCAAACTCCCCCAGGCCAAGCAAAGACACAAGCAGGGACAAAACAAGCCACTCACGGACGCATGCCGACCAAAATCACAGCCTTCTTGAACGAGTCACGCTTAAGTGCCTTGGTAAAAAAGTCAGCGAACTACCGTGCTGTCTCAACCCACACGATGCTCATGCTGTCGTCATGCAACAGCGATCGCACATAGTGATACTCAACATTGATGTACTTTTTGCGTGTGTGATGCACACCGTCATTGTCGGCGATGGCCTTGGCACTCTCATTTTCACAATGCAACGTGATGGATGCTACAGACTGACGCACCTCGGACAACGGACGACACAACCACACACTCTCACACGTGCCTGAGCCAAGAGCAACGTACTCAGCCTCAGAAGTACTGCCTGTAATGCACCCTTGCTTGCCACTGTGCCAGGACACAGCTGTGCCGCCAATCAAAAAGATCCAGCCTGTGCGACTTTTACCGTCCGGACTTCTGGCCCAGTCACTGTCCTTGTAGCCCACCGCGACAACTGACGGCTGACGACGGAACATGAGACCTCGCCGAGGAGTCGAGACGACATATCGTAGTACTCGGATTGCGGCCTCGTAGTGGAGGTGACTCGGCTCCTGAGAAAACTGGGCAAGGAGGTTGACGCCAAACGCGATGTCTTGGCGCGTCGTCGTCGCCATGAACATCAATGACCCGATGACTCGTAGGTACGTGGTCACGTCAATTGGCTCCCCCACAACAGCAAGGTTAGGACTCTTCAGCTTCACCTGGCCATCGGGTGACATGGGTGAGGATGCGCTCGGCACGAGTGGCAGGTCCTCCGCATAACGGGTGGACAGAGTCTACACATAGGCAACTTGGTGGATGTGCAAGACGCCCTGGAAGCGATCATGCTTGAGCTCCATTCCCAGGAAGACTAGCAGAATCGAGATCCTTCATCTGGTCGGCGACGTGCAATAAGTCCTTGACACGCTAGATGGCAGCTGTGTCTGGCGACGCAATGAGGAGATCGTCGTCGTAAACCACAACAGTAGCGAGATTCTGGCCTCGCGGACTGAAGAACAGTGCGGGGTCAGCGGTGCTGCGCTGGAGCCAGCCATGAAGGAGCGTGCTGCTGATCTCCAGGTTCCAGCACCGAGGCAACTGCTTCGGGCCATAGAGGGCCTTGCGCAGTCGCTAGACGCTCCTAGTGCCATCATTAAAGCCTGGGGGCTGCACCATGTAGAGCTTCTCACCCTCCAGTGAACCATGGAGAAAAGCAATTTTCTAGCAACTTGTTGACTGCGCCAAAGAGTTGGAGCGTTTATTGACAACATTGGGTCAACGCTGACAGTTTCTGGTCAGACATTTTCTGTAAGTTTATGTCAGTGCGTACCCGACGAGGCGAATTGCTACGTGCTTCCGTGTGACTGCACATACCCAACGACGACCTCCAACTCGTCGTTTCCTCAAGAGAGGGAACCCGGAGCGCGACTCGGAGTTGCTTCGGGGCTATGTGACACCGGCATGAATAAGCAGACGGCGAAAATGTTCCGTTTCGCACTCACATTTCATGAAGAGCTCGACGAAGCATCGGCGCCGTTCGCTGACTCGGGTTGCACGATAAATAAAGCTGAAAAACCGAATTCCCCTTCCAGAACTCAATCGAAGCGACTGATCGTCGATCCCGCTCCCTCCCTGGAACAATGTGTCCGGATGACTGATTTTTGAATGTCAGCAATCCGGTTCATTGTCGAAGACGTTTGTCCGCATTGCGAAACCGAAGGATGTCCGAGTTTTTTTTCCAGCCCAGTTTCACTATCGTGAACTAACCCGAGGCGGCATTGGGGAGAAGCCGAGAAAGAGGGGAGGAGAAGAGGCGGACGGGGAGGAGAGGACGGAGAGGGGACACCAGGATTTGCAGGACGGGGGTGGAGGCACATGAGGAGGCAAATTCGCAAACCGAGGAGGTGGAGGAGGGAGCAGCAGCTGTAGAAGCTGTAAGGGAACAGGAGGAGAGGGAGGAGGACAGGAGGAGTGGCACGGGACTGGATGAGCACGAGGAGAGGGGAGGCAGCCAGGGAACGAAACCAGTAGGGAGGGGAAGAGGAGGAGGAGGAGGAGGAGGAG
>SZWC01004254.1:154978-169883 GCA_023375785.1 Penium margaritaceum
ATCATCATCATCATCATCATCATCATCATCATCATCATCATCCTCGTCGTCGTCGTCGTCGTCATTGTCGTCGTCGTCGTCGTCGTCGTCGTCGTCGTCGGCGTCGGCGTCGTCGTCGTCGTTGTCGTCATCTTCTTCTTCTTCTTCTTCTTCTTCTTGTTCTTCTTCTTGTTCTTGTTCTTGTTCTTCTTCTTCTTCTTCTTCCTCTTCCTCTCTTTTTCCTTCTCTTCCTTCACCTTCTTCTTTGGCCACAGCACACTTCTCCACGTGCTGTTGTTTCCATGGCAGTTGTCGTTGGGCTGGGGCCATGCGCTGGCTTTGTGCAGCGACGGTGGTGTGCTTGCATGGGGTTACTCCGCCAATGGTCGGATCGGTGCTGTCCACAACCGGGAGCAGCAGCAGAAGCAGCAGCAGCAGCAGCAGCGGCAGCAGCAGCAGGATCACAACATTTCTGCGGCGGATGCAGCAGTGCAGCAGGTGGAGCAGCAGTTGGCTGCTGAAGCGCAGCAGGTGCTGAGCAACGTGTGGCATCCGATGCCGCTGGCGTTGCCTGTCCGCCTGGCGGACATGGCCAGTGCGGCCAACAACGGCGGTGCTTCACTCTCGCCTGTCCCCCTGCGCGTGTCGCAAGTTGCCTGTGGCTCCGACCACTCTCTGCTTCTTGTGGCAGGTGAGTGTGGACATTGAGAAAGGGTGGTGGGCTCGGAAAGGTTAAGTTCAGGACTGGGAATGAGAGTGCGGAGGTCACTGGGACAAACGGGAAGGTGGACGGGAACAACGTGTGTGTGGAGAGATGTAAGGGGGGAGAGAAAGGCGGGAGGGGAGGGGGAAGGGGGAGTGTGAGGAGGTTGTGCAAGGCATCAAGCTCTTGTGAGTCCATGTTTGGAATGAAAAAGTTTGTCGGGTGAGTCTGACTTGTTGATGGGCTACGATGGTGCGTGTGGAGGCGACAAAAGCGGAGGGGCAATGGAGACAGGAGGCATTGGTGGTCTGTGGATGACGGTTTGAGTCCCCGCCACACATGAACCTCGGCATTGCCATTCGTTGTGGATGTCCAAACAGTACGGTGGTTTTGTGCGTGCGGCTTTTGCGCATGGCCGCCGCGCGTCGCAAACGGCTGCGGTGTATCGCAGGCATGCCGCACATGCTGCTTTCTCTCGGCGACAACGCCACCGGCCAGTTAGGCCGCCCTCCCTATCACGACTCTCAACCAGAGAGCCCAGAGGCCATACGGCTTGCCTCTGCTGCTGGTTCTCCAACCCGTGCGACACGAAGTGCAGCGGTCGACGCCGCCTCGTTCCCAGCCCCTCCCCACCGGTCGTCGGAAAGTGCAGCTGGGGAGCTCGGAGACCCGGTTCTTCTCGATGTGAATGCGGAGCCTGGAGGCCATGGTCTTTCTGCGACTGCGACTGCTGGTGCTGCGGCCAGCGTGACAGCTGTGGCTGGCTCTATTGGTGCGATCAAGGTGCGAGGCCTCCCCCCGGGCTTCCACATTCAGCACATTGCAGCAGGCCTCGGGCACTGCCTGGTGGGCGGTGTCCTCCCAGGCCCCCGCCGCTGCTCGGACATCTCTAAGGGCGGTGGGAGCGGCAGGAGCAACGTCTGGGAGGGCAGCAGCAGCAGCAGCAGCAGCAGCAGCAGCAGCAGCAGCAGCAGCAGCATCAGCAGCGGTAGTGACTGCAGACAGTCCAGTGGCAGCCAGGCTAGCGCTGCCGCAGACAACAAGGCTCATGAACGAAGCAGCTGGGAAACCAGGCTGAATCCCCGTCACATGGTTGGTGTGGGGGTTTCCGGCTCGGAAGCACAGGGTGAGCCCAGAGTGTACGCGTGGGGTTGGAATTCTGCCGGTCAGCTGGGCCTGGGTCACGACTGGCAGCAACAATCACGGGGCAATGTCGCTGCTGACATGGGGGGGCGTTGGGGACGGGCTGGAGGGGATGCTGGTGGATTCAGCAGTGCACCGGACAGCTCGGACGTGATTTGGGAAGCCACAGAGGTGACAGCACTCCGTGGGGCAAAGCTGAGGGGGCTTTCGTGTGGCCGGGCCCACTCCGTCGCCCTGGTTGAGGAGGATGATGGTGACGACGTGCATGGCGGGGACGGAGAGGGCCAAGGGAGCGTGTCAGATGAGGCAAAGGCGCATGGCACGCGCACTGTGCTGCTCGCATGGGGCAGCGGGCGCAATGGACGGCTGGGGAATGGGAGCCAGAGGGATGAGTTGGAACCAGTGGACGTGTTAGGTCTAGAAGGGCAATCGGTGTTGGCTGTTGCTTGCGGCTATGACCACACACTTGTCCTTGTCAAGGATTGAATGTTGTTGGCGTCAAATATCCACGTGATGTCATCCCACCTCGTCCTCCATGATTGTCCTCCACGCTCCATTGATCCAGAGTTTGACCTCCCTTTTGTAACTACTCTACGAGTGCCTCCGTGTAGGGTTGTTGAATTGACACAGAGACTGGGATTCTTGGTTTTATCTCACCTCTCCGCATTGGACCAGCAGATATCGCGAGCCCCAACTCTTTGGTCACGACGATCTTGATAGTGATTGTGCTTCCACCCTTAATCTGCTCAATAACATGGTGGTCGAGACTAAGAGAGACGCACAAAAAGAAAGAAAAGTAAAAAAATGGGAGCAAGTCTTCACACACGACTACCAAACTCTCTGGCAAATGTGCCAGAGAGTTTGGTAGTGTTATGTATGATCAATGACCTTGATGTATGATCAATCCCCTTAAGGGGTTTATGGTTGTTGTCATTGTTTGGTTCATGTTATACTCGTCATCGTTTTACAGTTACTAGGGTACTTCATTTACTATGCCCGTGGTTGGGCCATGCATTTAAGGCTACTTACCAGACATAAGTCTGTGTTCATGCTTACCGTCATGACCATTTTAATGTTTTGACAAAGTGGCGGTTGCATTGTACCATCCACGTCACTGTCCATAAGAAAATGCTTCGAAGCTTTCTAGCTTGTTGTCTCTCATGTGGCAACGCTGTCTAGTGAGCTGACGCACTACCACGCAACGCAGATACAGGAGTAGCAAGGGTTTGGCTAGGGGAGACGCACATAGTCTCCGGGATACTGTGACAGCTGACCCAAGCTATGAATGGGTAGATTACTACCCGACAATCCCCCAACGCCAGCTCAGTCGGCATGAGGGATCTACACGAGCATGGACACGACGTAGTGCTCACAGTCAACTGCATGTACAGACGAGAATTGTGCACATCACAAGAGTCCTCCACGACATGAAGGTACACATGTCGATACACGTGCGACAATGTGACACACGATGTTCATAAATCCATGCAGACACACCACATTCAAAGCCACCGTGAGGCAAGGTGCAAAGCCCAATAGATCGAATGGCCACCAAGAACCTTCCGTGCGCTATTGCCTTGATCAGGAAATCAGCCCACCGCATGTCCGTGATGACCCAGATGACAGATATCACCGGCCTCTCCATCACATCATGCACAAAGTTATGCTCAATGCATGTGCCTCGTATGTGCATGAAACACACAGAGTTGTGTGCCATGGCAAAAGCTCTCTTGTTGTCATAGTGTTGAACGATGGAAGACATGGACTGACGCAACTCACGAAACGAGTACTGTAGCCACACCGCCTCAGCAGCCCTAGCACCAAGAGAGACATACTCTACCTCTGACGAGCTATACATAATGCAGCCTTACTTGCCACTTCGCAACAACACAGTGGCAGCATTTAGCAAGAACATAGAGCCAGTCTATTTGCATCAATCGGGGCTCGAGGCCTAGTCACTATTCGTGTTGACGTCGACGACCACCAAACACCACCAACAAAAGGAAGGTCTAAGGTACGGTGTGGAAACCACATCATACCTCGCACAACCACATGGAGGGCTCTCACCCGAGAGCCCTGTGAGAATTGTGCATGGAGGTTGACGGCCAGGCAATGTCGAGCCTAGTGGTTGAGGCCAAGTACATCAGAGAGCCAATGAGGCGTAAGTACATGTCACGTCCACTATCTCTTCCAGCTGTGCTAGATCATCCACCTTCAGGCATCCTTCCCATCTGGTGTGATGAGTGTGGATGTTATGGGAATAGCACCAAGAAGGTCGAAATGTCTCTTCCCAGAACACAAGCATAACATGCCTTGTGTACCAAGAGTGTCCGCCGCCGGTGGTCATGCACGATCTCTTTCCCGAGAAGTACAACTGTAGGCTCAAGGTCCTTCATCCTGTGAAGAACTTGAGGACTGTCTTGGCCCCCTTCATGCCCATCAAATGGGACGTGATCATGAGGTCATTGACAGACCTGGATGTCGTTCAAGAGCTTAGCTATCCGTCGGAGAAAGAGAGACGGATCGGCTTTGCTTTGCACATAGCCCACACGAGTCAATGTGACGGTGATCTCTTGGTTTCACTACCGGGATGCCTACTTGAGGCCATACACGATCTTGCGCAAGTGCCAGATTTTTTCACTGACCAACCAGGTGTCAAGACCATGGAGACCTCATCCTGTAGAGTCCAAGGGAAGAACGTGGTGTTCACATGCATCTGCGACAACTCCCAGTGGTGATGTGCAATGATACTGAATAGAGAATGTGTTTTAGTCATAAGGGCAAAGTGTGCAAAGGTGTCGATTAAATCAACAACCTTGATCTGAGAACCCCTTTGCCAATAAGAGAGCCTTGTACAGATCCAGCAGGCTGTTAGACTTCACCTTCTCGTGACAGATCCACTTGGTTTGTAAGGTCTTCCTCACATGCAGAAGGTTGACAAGCTCGTAGACAACATGCTCTTGGATGTCTCTTAGCTCATCTTCAGAGGCGTTGCGCCACAACGCTGCGTCCTTCGCCAGAGTGCTTCTCTTAACTTGCCTAGATCAAGCGCTGTCAAGGGAGAACTCAAGGTGGCCAGGACACAAGCGTTTGGTATCGATCTTTCAATGATAAGGCTGGCTGCAACATCGCAAGCAACAAAGAACTCTAGAGAGACAAAGCTCATGGCCAAATGGGCACGCTAGTTGCACCTTACTATAGTCTGCCTAGACATGAATGCCAAGGGCCTTTGTGCCATGCTCGGCACCCTCAATAGTGCAAGTAGAGCGTGTGGACACTGAGTAAGCTGCGCTCTGAGCCCAAGAGGTCGATTGCCAAAGGTGATCACCAAGCTCGTGGGAGAAGCCCGAGCTGGGGTTGCTTACCTCAAGTTGCAGACCAAGCGGTAGGGACGGAAGCGCAGGGGCTACAGGCTTGTAGGCAAGAGGGGAGGATGCTGCCATGAGAGAAAATGAATGATGGGCAAAAGGGATGCAGGTGGCAGGATGGGACGTAGGTAAGGCAGAAGGCCAGATGGATGGATTGAGCTAGGTACAGGGCTGGTTGTGCTAGTATGGGCTGGCACTGACATTGTACCAGGTGCAACAGTGGGGACAAATGCAAGCACAAGACCAGGAGTGCCAATGGCAATTGATGCAAGCACATGATTAGGTGCGCCAGCGGGTAATGATGCAAGAACTTGAATTTTTGGGCCAATAGGGACTGAAGTAGGGACCAGATGAGGCACGCCAGTAGGGACTGACAAGGCCATTGGACCCACGACCATGATAGTTGGGTTCTCATCAGTTAAAGACCGGAACACAGATGAGGAGTCTCGGACAAACCCATCCACAAGCCCAGGCCCCCCATCCGCTGGGAAGCCACACACGTGGGAACGCCCTTGGCGACTAGGGACATAATGTTGGGCATGTCTTGGTAGCTGAGAGCCTTGAAGAAGAGGGTGTCTTATGACGACTCTACAAAGCAGTGTTGAGCAGGGCTCCAAAACTACCAGGCCTTCGATCGCAGGGAGATGCTGAGGTACATCTATGCCTCTTTAGTGAGACCTTGGACCCTTGCTGGTCCTTGGTGCACCAGACTCAGGCCATGGAGCTCCAGACACGGACAAGACAAAGGTTGGCGCGATGGTTGGACCACTGCTTGTACAATGTGACATGGTTCGGCAGGGAGACCATGCGACAGGTGGTTCCATACCCACATCATGTAAGAGGAGCCCTCAAAATCAAAGAAGCCCTTAGGAAGACCGCACTCAAACCGCATGGCACAAATCACACCGTCCATGTTGCAGTTCAAACGCTCGGACACACCATTGCGGGGGGGTGTAGCAAGGGCAATGAGCTCGTGAAAGACACGATGCTAAAAAAACAATGTTTCCATCTTTCCCAAGAATCTCCACCATAGATGGAACGTGTGGAATGTGTCACAAGATGGACACTCAGCCATCATGCGGCAAAGGTGCACCGCAAGGGTGGCATCACTCTTGTGGCAGTGGCTGTAGACCTACCGCATATGGGTAAAATTTTCAGTAGGTTAAGGAAGTACCAACCCAGATCTCTGAGGACCTCGAATGGTAGAAGGCTAAGAAGGTCCGAGTGGACCAGCTCCAACGGACAGAGTGCAGGGGAGGTGGAGTTAGGGTAATTGCAACAATACATCGTACTCTGGACGCAAAAAAGACAGTCGGAATTGAGCGACTTATTGAAGGAAGGCACATGAAGACCAAGGGTTGGCTGTGTCTCAATGAGTTTAGACATAGTGTTCTAGCTCACATGCGAAGTGCGGTGATGCAGAAAATGCTAGTGCTCAAGGGAGGGAATACCAATGATGAAAACACGCGCAGATGGAGACCAAGAAGAGGAGACTGAGAGGGGCATGATGAGTGACAAATTATAGATCATACACAGCTCAGGCACAGAGCGTGACAGCATGAGTGTCGCAAGTAGTTGCTTTGGCATAGTGCGTAGAGTGCTCAACATGACTACCCACCATGGTACATGCACAAATTGAAAGCAGGCTGAGCGCAAGAGCAAGGACAAAAAGCACTTCAAAATGCACAAGTGGCCAGAAGGACCATCCAAATGCACAACCCTGCAACCCTGGACAGGCAAGGATTAAGTAGGCCCCGTGCGGACCCAACAGGGTCAAGGACAACAAAGTTAGCGCAAAGACATGGAATAGATGGCAGTGAAAATGATGATTGAGGTGCCACTCGCCGCACGTCTTTGACACCAAGCAACGCACCAGACAACACTCCGCCTCTATTGGATGCTCAACAGAGGACTCATCATAACAACGTGCAGTACAAATCTGTGGCTCATCAAGTCAAGTAGGGTTGTGTGGACCACCCTCATCACACTTCCACGACGCCCACGACAAGCATCATTGTGAAAAAGTGGACCATGGAACACTCGATTGTGACAACGCACTCACACTTTGTTGAGTATGGAGGTCAAACAGCTGAAAAAGCTACATGATGATCCGGTCCTGATGGTCCTGGTCGCCGCTACTCCGCGGAGATGCCGGCGCCTCTGCTGCTGTTGTGGCTACGGTGCAACTTTCTTGTGTAGAGCCTGAGGATGTCCTGTACGTGTGTGCTGTCCAAATTCCATGCCTGATCCTTCTCCAACCGAGAGGTTGGTGACAGAGTGTATAGCGGTGGTCGCCTCCGCAGTTGTAGCAGTGGAAAGAGCATCCACTACCACTGCTCATTGACGCTGCCTGCTTCTGTCTCTTGCCGCATCTCTTCTTCCCCTTCTTCCCCCATGTAGCCGTTGCAACACCCTCGTTCTGGCCGGTCAAAGGAAAGGGGGAGGAGGAGGAGGTGGTGGAGGGAGAGCAGTAGATGAGCGGGATCATAGGTGTCAAAGGTTTTGTGGTGAATTCAATGAAAAAGAGGGCTCGACTGTTGTGCTCAGGCTGCCTCCCTGGCCGATGTTTCCAGAAGATAGTAGTGTCGGGCTCAAGGGACCCTTTTGTGGTTTATCGTGCTTTCCAACATCTCAGAAAGCACAAAAAGGTCAAAGCCAGAGAATGAGTTGGCTTGCTCTAGATGCGCCACTAGCATGACGGTGTTGAGGGTCAACAGCTACAGCCTGCCTCCTACCCCTAAGGAGTGTGTAGATATGCTTGGCCTGCTGTCAGGAATCAGCTGCAGGCTGTGACGCTCCTAGATGAAGGGAGTGGAACTTAGAGAGACGTGGCGCCCTTGTTGTATGGTTCTTTGTAGAGAAAAAGGTCAATGTCTGCTCCCAGCCTCGGCAAGGATCTACTTCGGTCTCAGTCACTGCTATACTCAAGAAGGGGCAGAAGTCCACAACTGTCTCCTATGAGACTACGTAAAGTAAGCCGCGCATCATTCTTGCCGTTGCCTGGACCTGGCAAGAGTCAGGAGTCTGGTACTGGTTGTGGTAGTAAGGCTAGAGACCCATTGTGTCAACCCACACGTGAAACATTACCTTGCAGAAGTGAAAGCTCGTCTCGGATAGGAGAGTCTCAAATTCCTTCAGCCGCCTCTCCTAACGGCGAACTTAGGCTCTTAAGGAGCACACAATATGGATAGACCGCCGTCAAGGAGAACACCTCTCAAGGAGAAGCTTTTCATCCGCCTGGAGGGGTGTTGGCACACTTGTGCCACTCGTGTGCCAGGTTTTGTTCCTTTTCGCAGCTAATGAAGTTGCTCCTCAAGCAAACCGATCTTGTCTTCACATGGATCTGGAGTTGCCTCCTCATCCTCAGCGTCTTCCTGCTCAGGGGAGTTTCTGACTGGCTGAGACACAAGAGGTGGACTGCTGGTCCGCTGGTGTGCCACAAGCGACTCCACGAATTGTTTGACAAGAAAACACCAAATTCACAAACAACAAATCCCGGATCTCCTCAAGTGCAGCGCTCTTGGCCTGTTGTTGTCGCCGCATCTTGTCGTGCGCCAAGCAGATGTTTTTCATTGCCCACATAGCAGCTCCCGGAAGGGAGCCCGGTGGGAGGGATTTTCTGCCTGGGCCATCTTGAAAACGAAAAAACAAAAAATCATTGCCTACAATCGTGGGCTCATCATGCCTGATGTGGAGGATCCACAAAGTTCTGCTGGATTCTATTTATTGTCAGCTCCTGGCGCCACGTACACCTCTTACTATGGATTTGGACACCAAAGTAAAAAAAACAGAAAACCATTGGCATATCTCGAATAGTTGAAATACTGGTAAAAAATTATGCCCCGGCTAAAAGTTTAGCCAAGGCAATAAGTGTGACAGCAGCCACTCTGCTGATGTTAGCAAGGGTATGCTGACAGTAGCAGACGTGATGCTGATATCAGCAGGTTTGGATGCTGTCTCTTTGTTGTTTCCTCCCCATCTTTCTCTCGTGAAACTTTGCACAGCACTAAAGAAGGGTGGTTGCGTCACCCCTTTATGCAGCAGCCACGGCAGCTGCTGGTGCAAGCTGTTGCTACTATGATTGGTGCTACGAAGCAGCATAGGTGTGCAGCTGCACAACTGCCATGGGAGCCACGTCTCACGTAGCTACCCTCTAAGCAGCACACTGAAGCTACCCCATCGCGCATCTGTTCAGCAGCTACTGCTGCTGCTACAGTGTTGCTGCTGATGTGCTGCTACATCTACTGGTACTGATATCACTGCTCTTTCCACTGCTGTCACTGCTGCTTTGTTTTTGCTGCTCACAAATTTGTTGTAGCATTTCTTCTGCTACTGTGCTACTTCTGATCCCTTGCTACTGCATCTGCTTCTGCTGCTACTGCTACGCTGCCATGCTACTCCTATTGCACTCTTCCGGGGCTGCTTCCACATGGCTATTGCCACGCTACCATGCTGCTACTGCTGATTCTCTGCGATGCCACTGCTGCCGCGGCCGTGATGCTGTGCTGCTATGGTTGTTGGAGCTGCCACAGTGCTGCAGTGCTACAACTGCTGCTGATGCAGGCCTCTTCCCACACTCATGGTGATGCTAAGGTTATTGTAGCGACTCATGCGGCTGCTGCCGTTGCCTCTATCCACACGTGGCGATGGTGTGGTGATGCCAATGCGGCATTGTGACGGCGTCTCTGCTGCCGCTGCCCACTATGGCGGATCACTGTGGTGTGGTAGGACCTCCCAGATATTGTGGCTGCAGTGGTGACTCTCACTCTTTCTGCCATCGCTACATCTCTCCTGTGCATGCGGCACACTCAGTCTGCCCTTAACCCAGTGCAAAACCATTGCTTTTGGCAGTAATTCAGTGCACAGGTATCCAAGTATAGAACTGTATGAATCTACGGATGCAGAGTCTCAAGCCGGACGCAACGGCTGACACACACGCATTGGTCTGGCATGGACTGGTGGACACACAATCCAAGAACATGAAAATCTGGCCCAAGCCCAGTCCACCAAGAAAATCTAGTGGCTGCACTCTGCTCTTAAGGGCAGAGTGCCCAAGCAAGTTTTTGGAACTTCGTGGCAGCTGCCCTGTGGGTAAACCACCATCCAACAGTTCTCTGTTGCCAGCTGCGTCTGCATCGGGGATCTGCACGAGCATGGACACGGCCATGTGGTCACAGTCAACTTTATGTTCAGACGAGAACCTTACACATCACAAAAATGACACTGTTCCAAACCCACTAACCTGATGTGGTGTGGTGCATTCCGGAGGCGCAACGGTCATCACTGTGAAATGACCATTGTGCTATGAAGTCTTCGACGTTGAAGCTGGTTTATGATAACTTCTTTTGTGTTCCATTGACTTTGTAACACAGAGTCAACTTGTCCGAGGTACGTCACGATAGGGATCCGCAACTGGTTCTCTTTCACTTCACTTCAGTTTCCAAGTATTCTAAATCTCACATCGATCCCCTTTCCTGTGATGTGCCATGAACACCTCTCATAGCTCCCAAGAGCCTCCTCCATTACAGCTCTCTCGAGCTCCTCCCTCCTCACAACGCTAACAGTCGGAATCCACCTCATGGCTCACTCCCAGTGTTTGTCAATGCGCCGGATAGCAACGATCTAGAAAACGGGTCCCAACATGGGAGGCCGCCAACCGCTCTTGGTATTGCAACCAAGATAACATATCACCCTTGAACGAGGGATCCACACTTTAGGTTCGTTTGGTTTGCAACCTCACGAAGTCCGCATGTTGGTCTTTAGTGACTACCTTTGGTTGGACACTCTGTGAGGAGTCTCAAAGGCAGGAACTGTAAATGGATGCATGCAAGGTACAGTCTTTTATACTTGCAGAGCTTTGTTAAAGCTTCTGCTTGTAGTGGCTCGACTGGAGCCAACCTCAACCTACAGTCCTACTTAGCGCGTCCTTAGACCGCCAAGTGTCATCCTCAAAGTAGGCTCTAGTAAGCTTCCTAGAAGCTTCCTGTCCCAGTTTGGGCCACAAAGAAAATTGCGGCCATTATGGGATGTGAACCCAGAATTTCTCATTTGAGACTTCGGTGCCTGTTCAACCAAGCCAAAAAGGTCTGGTTACAATGATGAGCCACAGGGTACATACCCATTATGGGCAGTGCATTCCTGGCCCATCTCAGAACAGACCAAGCAGTGCATGCCTTGTCTGTATGTGTGGCTAGCCAGCTAGGCAGTGGACAAGGTGCACACTATTTCAACAGTGTTCTCCCTCACAGAAACCAAGAGCCCCAACTCTTGGTTTCAAACTAACCGAGAGCCCATCCTCTTTGTGTTGTGATTTGAGCAGTTCTTCTCTGTGTGTAAATCTGACCGTGACCCCTCGGCCATGTCGGGGAAACCCCGCATGGTCGTCCAACCATCGGCAGCTGCTGGGAAGCTATGACAATGTGCCAGAGACTTGCTGAGGCCCTTTGTTCTTTTCTGTAACTTCTAGGAAAATTTTGGTGGACTGCCCATTGGCCTGACTTGCACGTTTTTGCATTCTCTGTTCACCGATCAATGGTGGACTACGGCGTGAGTGCAGTAGTTACATCTGGCTTACAAACCTGCACATTCAAGATCAAAAGGTACCTCAACTGGAGGTTTGTGCTGCAAGATACGGCAGAGACGGTATTTCGGGCGAGTTTGAGGGCGAACTGACCTGCTACAGTTCGCAGCCTGAAGGACGCCCACAAATGATGTCTATGCTGTATACCTGTCATTTACTATTTCTCTCCGCATATTAGTTGATTCGTGGAATTTGCTTCTCTCCCTAGCCAGATCCTTGGTGTTCCCACTTCTGCCTTGCTAGACAGCTTCAGTGCTGACAAGAATGGTGTTGCAATGTCAATAGCAGTAGTGCTACAAAGCTTTGATGTACATTTTCATGGTATCAGAGCAGCGAACCATCCCTTACATAGTTGCAAGCAGAGACGCATCTACAGCAATGGTGAGAGTCTCTTTTGCAGTTGCAATCCTAGGAAGACCCGCGACGGACATGTCAGTGACAGCAAAAGTAGTAGTACAAGAACTATCTACATCAACGGCAATAGTTGTTGTTTCAGCAGAAACAACAGCAATAGCGGCAGCAGCACTAGCAGTTACTGCGCTACCACCGACTAGGTCAACAGGGCCACCCAGAAGGTCAGCGAGGCCGGCGGGGCCGATTGAGATGCCAGCGAGGCCGGCTAGGCAGGTGGAGAATCCTGCAAGGCTAACGGGGCCAGCCACAACACCAGTGAGGCTGGTGAGGCCTGCGGCGAGGCCAGGGCGGTCAGCGAGGCGGGCAAGGCCTGTGAGGACCAGCAGCAACGCTGTCTAGGGCGACAGTCAATGCCGCCCTGATGAGTGAGGGATTGCTTGCCGCTTTGATGTAGTGAAATCAGCGTAGGTAGAGGAGATTGTGGAGGAAATGCAGTGTTTTCTACGGGGGTGTTTGGGCGTGCACCAGTAGTCTGCACAAATTTTTTTTGCACCGGTGGCAGATTAGCAGTCCAACTTACGCATAACAACCACATTTACAGTGCGTCGTTGAGCAGAAGCCAGGCGCTTATGTAGGAGTGGTAAACCTGGTCGCTGACTTGGAGGAAATGCCTGTGGATCCATGGACCAAGAAGGTACGTATCCTCGAGGAGCGACTGAACCAGATTCATCTCCACAGATCTACCAACACTCCAGTACATCAGTGCGCTCAGCAACAAAGGACGGGTGCCGCAAGGCATGTACTCCGTGGTAACCTCAAACACTTCCAAACACGCGTTCAAAGATGTTCTCCTCTATGACACATGCTCCAGTCCCTAAACTTACCGCCGCCCCCACGGAGAGGCAACCAAAGGACTTTTGGACATCTCCTTCCCGCTACAAGAGTTAAGCCGATTTTGACCTCTGGGTGGTAACGTTCCACGCATGGGCCGATGCAGAGAAGATCTGTTCATACTACGTAAGCCATTTTTAGGCCACCAAGTCCCGCCAGGTCCAAGCGGTAGTGCGGTCAATGTGAGGCCCCCTATACGCAATTTCATAGGAGGTGACCGTCGACTTCCGGCCCTTCTTGGGAACGACTGGGGACCGGCGCAAAGTCGGACTTCTGCCAAGGCTGGGCCTTGATGCTGACCCTTTTTGCTGCAGAGACCCACGCGACGAGGTCGCAATGCCTTACCAAGTTCAACACTCTCCAACACAGAGTGTCTGAATTGTCACGTGAATGTTGGTGGTGTGACATACAACCTGCATCAGGATTGGTTGGAGCTCGCATCAATGGGTTCTCGAGACCATCAGGCTCATATGTTCTTGGGCTTTGACCGCACTCCCCTTTAGAATAATTTTTCTCACTGTGAGCTCCATCCTTGGGCACAATGTTCATTCCTAGAGAAGACAGCAGCCAAGGAGGAAATCCAGGCACACTTGTCGAACGCAGTTCTTGCAATGACCACGATGACACCCACGACCACCTCACCCAGATTTGTCTCTCCCTCTCTCTCACCCTCTCCTCTCCTCCGGCAAGCCATACATAAGGCATTGCAGCAGTCACTTAAGGAAAGGAGGGGGGAAAAGGGAATGGAAAGAAAAGTAGATGGTGTCAGCGGGCATTGGCACTGGACGCTCTGTGCACTGCTACAACTATGGTGGCATCCACAGTTACACAAAATGCCAGTAGATCCTTTACTTGGACAGGATCACGCGTGGCTTGTAGGCGGTGTAAAATGGGGGAACCTCTTCAAGTGCCACATAGGAGAGCCGTACTACAGTGACAGCAGTATTTGAGACGTCCGTTCCCCTTCCTTGACCTTGAGCAACAGCCACCAGGATCCCTGGGACTGCACCATTGTGGAGTTCTCTTGTTTGCTGGTACCTTACATTCATAGATGTGTGAGTATGTTGAAAAAAATAAGTAGTCCATAACCAGTCCTTCTTGTGGTGTCTGTTGCTTGTGATGATGTGTGTGGGGAGCCTCATTTTGTGCCTAATGAGGATGAGCTCGGACCTGAAGCTACCAACTTTATTGATGAGTCCCATGCTGATTGCGTGCATCATTGTTTGTGCTCTGTGGCACATTGTTGGATGATGACGAAAGGTCGTGATCTGAGTGCCACCAACAAAACCGGACCGGTTACGTCTCTCAGACCTCCTTGGCCTCTCCCAGTTGAGTCTGTGTTGGATTGCGGTTGGTATATCCTCACCCTAACTGGCGACCTCACCCGGATGCGGTGGGTCTACAGCCTTTGCCACAAGAGAGACACTACCCTGGTGGTTTGCCTCTGGCTGGTCATGGCTAAATGTCAGTATGGTCACACTCTATACACGTTTGGCCGTACCGTGGTGTGGAGTTCATTGGGGTCGCTCGCTTTGCAGAGCATGGTGTCCTTCACCAGCTTTCCACCCCTGCCACACCCGAGTAGAACGATGTTTCAAAGGGCTGGAACTCTACTATGTAGGATGTGATCCACCCCATGCGAGTTGAGTGCGGTCTTTGAAGAGAGGGGCAGCGGGTTGAGGTTGACTGGCAGAGGAGACTACACACTGGGTTTGACAACGAGGGAGTTACATACGTGAAAGAGATAAACAAAGAGAAAGAGGAGATTGAGCGGAAGAAGGAGAAAGAGGTAGAGGGAGAGAGAGAGAGAGAGAGAGAGAGAGAGAGAGAGAGAGAGAGAGAGAGAGAGAGAGAGAGAGAGAGAGAGAGAGAGGGAGAGAGAGAGAG
>SZWC01004255.1:43186-62479 GCA_023375785.1 Penium margaritaceum
TCAGAGGGGAAGGAGAGGGGGAGATCTTCCCCTCTCTCCTTCTCGGGCCGTCAGCCCATGAGAGAGGAGGGAGAGGGGAGGCCGTCCCCTATCCACCATTGGGGCCATTGGCGGAAGTGAGTGGGGGGGAGAAGGGGCAATTCCCTCTCTCCTCCCCCTTGGGTCGTCGGCCCATGAGAAGGGGGGAGGCCTCCTTGTCTTCCCCTTGGGTCGTCGACCCTCACGAAGGAGGGGGGATACCCCCTCTCCTCCCCTTTCATCCGTCGGCCAAAGCGAATAAAGGGGGGGAGGGGGAGAGGTCAACTCCTCTCCTCCCCCTTGGGCCATCCTCCTCTTGGGCTGTAGGCCCGAGTGACGGGAGGGGGGTGAGTGAGAGGATGGTCTCTCTCCTCCCCCTAAGGCCGTCGGCCCCCATGAGGGGGGAGAGGAGAGGGAGACCGTTCTCTCTTATTCTTATGGAATATTGGCCCACTTGATGGGAGGGGAAGATGCCCCCTTTCTTACCCCTTAGCGATGTCGGTGCCAAGGACTAAGAGGCAATGGGGAGATCTCCCATCTCTTTCCGTCATCGGCACCCACGAGGGGAGAGGGGGCTCGCCCCCATCATACCCTCAACACCGTTGCCTCCTGTCGGGCGTGTTCTCTTTTTTCTTTGTTGTTGGGAAAGTTGAGCTTTGGGCTCATCGACCCCTCGAGACTCGTCGACTGAGCTCTCGGCTCGTCGACGGACAGGGGGCTTTTTCAAGAGGCCTCGCTCACTCCACCGATCCGGTGGCTTTTGGTCAGACCGTCAAAAATTTTGTTTTCTCTCGTTGTCAAGCGCGTCGACTACATCAACTTCTATTCGTCAATGTCAAGATCTGATACCCGAGTGTGGTCGAACCTCAATTTTCTTTCTCTTTCGGAGGCGCTTTCTCTGAGGCCAATGTAACAGATGTGGTCCGTTTTGCGACTAATTGTGGAACCAATACATAGGCCCTCAAATGAGTTAGTCCAAGGAGGAGGAGCAAATGGTTGCCTCGACCATTTTGGCTGAGACGAACCACGTCACAAATGGACAAGTTTTCATAAGGCATTTTTGTAAACATGCAGCCTAAAACCTTACCGTTCAACATTACACATCCACATGGGAACAGGGCCCAAGCGACCAAATAGAGGGGAGGAGGAGTTGCAGGATATATCTTCCATCGCGACACTCCTATTGTCTTAAGTCCGGTACATGGACCAAATCTGGGCTAGAGTCAAACAAGACGCTAGCCCGAGTTTATTTTTCGGACCTCGAATTGTCGAAACATCGGTCTCAATCCCTCGAAACCCAGGAACTATTTCTAAATGCCATTTTTAATCCTTGAAGTCGCTTGTACACTACAAGACGGCAAGGCTCCCATCCGGTCAAAAATTTCTATACCGACCGATCTTCCATCTGAGCGGCTCACATCGCCGTAGACAAGGGTTCTTTAGATGGAAAGGTTTGATGAGGGGTACGAGGACAAAAAATGGAGGATACTACTACGAGTGCAATCCAGGGGTTGTAGAAGACATAAAACGATACCGACACTGTTGGATGGAGGACATTCTCACAGCTTCGTAAGCAATGACATGGTTCAAAAGCTAGGTTGACAAACTGAACCAAAGATGTTTGAAGGAAAACCTGTCAATGGATAACTACAGATCCGTGGATGCCGTGAGTTACTCGAACTGCAAATCCGATATCTACACGACGTAACGGTCTGGAGAACTTGTCCAATAAATGACCACAAAATCATCCTTGGGTGAGATTTTCTCTACAAGTACAATCTGCAGGTGGACTAAGGGAGTAGATTGGTCTATGTCAGCACAGCTGGCCAAACACAACAATTGCCTCTGGAAAAATGACCCACAACATAACGACGATTGGAGGAAGCAGCAGAGGTGGAAGCAACAAGGACATTGCAACAGCCATAAAATGCCAACCGATATCTGTGGACGTGGCCAAGAGGTACCTGAACTGCAAAACCCAAGTGTGGCTAGTCCACGTGGAATAAGGGAAAACAATATAATTTTCAGCTACCAAGGCAATGACGAGAGCCTCGACACCTGAAGAGTTAGCAGCAGTACGGCAGGAGTTTGCAACACTCATCAACGAGTTGGAAGGGGTTTTTTTCGGTCGAACTGCCTCGAGTGCTATCCCCGCAATAAAAAATTGACCATCTGATTGACCTGAATCCAAGAAGGAGACCGATGGTGAAGGGCACATATTGGATGTGCAATCATGAGCTTGCCAAACTTAAGAACGAGTTGGATGAGATGCTCAATCAAGGGTTCATCAAACCTTTTACGTCACTATACGCAACACCTATAGTTCTTGTGAGAAGGGAAACAGGAAAGAAACATATTTTTGTGGACTACCAAGTGTTGAATGTCATCATCATCAAGAGTTGCTACCCTCGTCCGAGTAGATAAACGTTTCCACCAACTCTAAGGGTGTGAATGTTCTGCAAAATTGACCTACGTAGCAGCTGTTATCATGTCCAGATATGTGACCAGGAAGACAATATCTTGTATGAGATATGTACCCTTTGAGTCCACCCTTATGTTGCTTGGACTCGCAAACACCCTAGCAATGTTTGTGGCGACGATGAACAATGTATTCCAACCCTATCTTGACAAGTTTATTTTCGTGTACCTCAACAACATCCTGGTGTGCAGTCGCACACCAAAGGAGCACACTAGAGATCTTCAAAACGTTATTGAGTTTTTACAACGAAAGAAACTTTTAACACACAGAAAAAGAACAAAGTGTGACTTTGGTCATCGTTTGATCTAGTTTCTGGGTCACATAATCGGCGGCAGACGGATCATAATGGACCCAAAGGAGGTGAAGGCTGTCACCGATTGGCCAACGCCTACAAGTGTCCGGGACATCCAACTACTACCATCAACTCATTAAGGACTATGCTCAAGTGTCACCGCCTGTCTTTCCGATCTCATAAAAAAACCACCGAGTGGAATTGGAAGAACTGCAATCAAGAAGCGTTCAATTCTTTGAGAAATACTCTGACCTTGGCACCAACCTTACGATTGGTAGATCCAATAATGGACTACATCATGGCCACCGACGCATCCAATCAAGCCACGGCAGTTGTTCTCCTCCAAGACAACGACAATGGAGAGAAAGCGGTGGCATGTACGTCAAAGAAGCTATGCGGGCCAGAACTCGACTGCATAGTACATGAGAAAGAAATTCTTGCGATCATGCATGCGTTCAAGACATGGCGGTGGTACTTGGCATGCTTGTGTTGTATCTTTTGCATTAAACCATCGAGCACTAAAACATCTCAAGACTCAGCCAAATCTAAGATTTTGACAAACTCAATGGATGGAGTCCCTCGAGTCCAACTTGCACTAGGACATTGGTTACTGGCCTAGAAAAAAAAATCTGCCGGATGCTCCGAGTCAGCAACGAGGTCTAGTGGTCAAGATCAACACGTTGCTCTCCAAACGAGACCCATACCTTGCGAGGCTGTTTGCAAATGGTTATGAGGAGTTTTGTGGATAAGGCAAGACTAGTTTATGATTTGACGAACCCTATTTGCGATGATCATTCACTCGCCAGGTCAACGTGCCACAAAACAAGGAGTTACAAAGAATGTTGCCAGAGGAAAACCAATACATTGGTCCAGTGGACATTTTGGCAAAAACAATACGCTCAAGAAGATGGCAAAATACCATTAGATGTACAAGATGTAGACCGACATGTCAGCCTTCTACAAATCGAGCAATAGTTTTAGAGACAAAAATCTCTGCACACAAGGCCACCGGATCTACTCCAACCCCTGCCATTTCTGATGGAGACGTGGGCTGACATCAGCATGGAATTTGTGACGGGGCTGCCCGCTTCTCCCGAGGGTTATGACGCCATCCTTGTCATGGTAGAATGTTTTCTAAAACATCACACTTCATCGAGACAATGACCACCATCACCATAGAAGGCATAGCCTGGCTGTTCCTATATCGGATTGTACGTCTGCACGGTGTGCCGCGTATCATCAACAGCGACAGAGAAAGCCGCTTTGATAGTCTTTTTTGACATAGACAGATGACACGTTGTCATAGTTTGATCTAGCTGTCAACGATGTTCCATCCCTAAACCGATGGGCAAACAGAGTTGACCAATCAAAGGCTCAAATTACTCCTCAGCGCATTATGCGAACCGCACAGCACCAATTGGACAACGAAGTGTTCGAATGCCAAACTTGCATACAAAGCCACCACTTCCACCACGCATGGTGACATTCCTTTCATGTTGGTGTGTGGTAGTTTTTCCACCACACAGCCTGGATTATAGAGTCATAGCAACATCCCCGTGGTCGACATCCAATGCAGGGACTTTGTAAGCGATTTGGAGGAAACACGACATACCCTTGTGAAGAATCAAGCAACGATTCCACAAGGAGCCGACCGATATTGTAATCATGATGTGTTAGCACTAGTGATTGTATCCTCCTTAGCTTAGCGAACATCAAAGTCTGAGGACATGACTTTGTAAAACCCAAACCCGAATGCTTGGGACTGTTTGAGATCAGGCAAATGCAAATCCATGTCGTCACTCACCTTTGCCTGACTTACAGCATGGTGATTCATCTTGGTTTCCACATCAGCAAACTCATGCACTACCTAGACCCACGTATGAACGTTCCCGGAAGAGACATGCACCTCCACCTCCATTTCAAAGGGACAGAGATACAAAGTACATGATTGAAGACATCCTCAGACATCGACACCGTGGGAAAATGATAGAGTATCTGGTCAAGTAGCATGGCTACAATACGCACAACATCTATGAGCCCTACGACAAGCTTGGAGACATCGATCATCTCTTTGACGGCTACTATTTTCATCATGGGCATACGTCTACTATTGCGCCAGGATGTTGTGGCTTGAAGAGGAGAAGTTTTGTTTTCTTGACGTACATGATTCCCTAAAACATGCGAGTGCGCATTTCTATCAAGACGTTTATAACCCACTACACGAGGATTAAATATTTTTACCCCGTTCAGCCAAGGGCCTTTCGACCAACTACCCCGATCTTCTGTGTTTCGTTCCAGAAGATTCTGACAACTTTGACCACCTTCCACATTGGCCGATTGTTGTGTGATGAACTATATCAATGTTTTGATAGTGCTCGGTTGACAATTCAACCAAAGAAAAAGTGCTCAATTTTTGTAAACCCGCACCTTGATACCTGCAAAGCCTCTTGACTTATTGACAGAGCTTCTTGAATTAGCCACTCATGGCACGACCTTGTATACATTACATGAACTGAGCGCCGATGCCGCAACATTTGCCTCATTCTCATTCTTGACATTCTATGTATCTGCTCAACTCACTTGACACTTGTAATCAAAGCACACTTACTGATGAATACACATTATCCATTTGTCCAAAATCCTGAAACTGTCATTTGACTTGCACCGCATCCATGTGAACCACCTACATTCCGCTTGGCGTAACAGACATGACATCGCCAACAAGGGGGGTGGTATGTTGTTTTTTTGTGTTACTTAGCAGGGACCCATTTTTTGGGTGCCATTTTTTGTACTATCCTAGGTGGGGGCCATTATTGCGTACTAGCTTTGGGCGTGTTGTCATGTGAGTCCTCCCATCTGTTTATACGGCTCACTATGACCACTGTGTCGTGTCCCTACTTGTGCAGATCCGCCATGCACCATAGCAAGTATTTATGTTGTGTGCTTGTCTATTGTCATTTCTCTCTGCATAATTAATCTATTGGAGCTTATGAGACTTTGCATGTCTCTTTAGCCCAACCCTCGCTATTTCTTTCTTGTAACTGCTAGCTTCCTAGTGCGCCGGCCGACTCAAGAGTATCGCCACGTGAATAGTAGCAAGGCTAGGAAGCTTCCTAGCAATTTCTCATGGTGTTAGATCAGCGAGACCTCTCTCGCTGAGCTGCATTGTAGGGATGTAGCACCGGTAGCAATTGTAAGATTCACCATTGCCGCCGTATCCTGGGACCCGTCATAGCCGAAATTAGCACCAATGACATTACCACGCTACTAACACCAGCGTAGAAAGAGGATCCACGATAGTGACAATGTATAGCAGCCATGCAAGGGGTAGTAGGAGCGCCGGGTGGCTGCGGTAGCCTTGTTTGGCTATCACCCATGACAGGGAAATAAAAGGGAGGAGCAACTCGTTGTAGTAGCTTGCGGCGGTGGCTACGAGCAGTGGCAGCGTGTAGCGGCGGCATCACCAGCCGCGAGCACCAAAAACAACATCGTAGCAGCATCAACAGAGGTTGCAACAGCACGGCAGTAGTTTTGCAATTGCTATAGCAACAATAGTAAGAACAACATCAGTAGTATTAGCGTAGTAGCAGCATCGGCTTCACCAACGTAGCCGTAGTAGCGGCAACCATAGTAGAAACAGACTGAGTGTAACAGCAGTAGTGGTCTTACACAGTATTGCTGTTGTGTAGCAATTGTTGCTCAACATTGCTGCACAAGAGCACTCTAGTGTAGCTACACAGAAGGTGCACAATACCGCGTAGGAGCTGCATAGGCCTGCATAACCCCTACATAATCGCAAGCAGGGAGTGGTGCGGTCACCCTCACCAATCACGCAAAGTCCTTGCAACTGAAAAAACCGACGGCATAAGATACGCTAATGTAAACATTGCCGGCATAAAAAATGCTAGCAAAACGTGTTGACATCATCATGAGCTGTGTACAAGTCCATAAAATCTGAGTAAAAACGTCAGTTTTTCCTCAATGTTTCAACTCCTCAAGAAATGTTGTCAGTTGAGTGTTTGGACCAGTTTGACGTTGGAATCCATTTTAAGCAGTGCGATGGTGTTCGTCCATGACAAGGGCAGAAATTCAGGAGACCCCTCCTCTTCCTTTGCTCTAGGCATCATGAGTGCACGGTCGTAGTCGCTCGAGATCAACAAACCTCGAAAGACGTAGGATGAGATGTGTAGGCAGCATCAGTGGAAGAATGATGCATTACAGGAGATTGCAAAGTTATTGAGGGGTCATTCAAGAACCTCATAGAAGCCACAAGGAGGATCGACTGGCCCGACACCATTCATTTAGCAATCTACATTCTACATAGTGCCACAACCTCATCACCCCTCTTCATATGTTGGCACTTGGGATGAGGAGGAGATAGATGATAACACACGTGAGGATGATGTTTACATCCTTGAAGAGCACATTCATGGGCTATGCCTGGTGTCATAGCCTCTTACCCTGCCACCTTCTTGCCGTCAGGATTAGGCACATCGTTTAACAGCATTCACTTTTGGTGGCGTTTCTCTCTCCGATGGTCTCCCTGTACCTCATCCATCATCTTTAGAGCCTGAGGTCACCCTCATTACGGAGCGGCGACTGAAGGAATTTGAGATACCTCCATCATGTTACGATACCGACAAGGGCTTTGATGGGTGGAAGACCTTGTTTTAGGTGTTGGCCAATTTTGAGTGCGTCTGGCCTTACTACCAAAGCCTGTACCTGACCCGAGACACTCACGAGGTCCAGACAGTAGCAAGAGCGATGCGCGGTCTACTCTATGCCATGTCGCGGGGGACTACGGTTGACTTTCTCCCCTTCACGGGTGAGACCGGGACAGGGACTACAGCATCCCCATGCCGGGTCTAAGAGGTGGTCTTGACAGTGCGCGCTACGGAGACCCATGCCATTAGGACGGCTTGACTACTTGAGTTTCACTCCTTCCATCACGGTCCCACGGAGCTTGCAGCTGACTATTTGAGGTGCACGATGTGCCTTTACACGCACCTTGGGATAGGTGGTGGGACGCATCTTTGGACACTCAACACCATCATGATGGGGGCCCACTTGGACCATGGGAAGCTCTTTACAGGCTTCGACCGTGTGGCGTTCCCTAAGTTGTAGTACAACTGCTTCATTGGGCTCATCGCAACTTCCTCCAGGCGGCATCGGCTCGTGAGGCTACTATCGCCCATTAGCAGAGCCCATTTGTTGTATAAGTGACTGCGATCTCCCCTCCTCTGTCCTAGTCCACCATTTCCACCTCCTCCTTGTAAACCCTTATTGGCCATACTGAGGGCGTTGTGGCAGCAACATAGGGAAAGAAGGGGAAAAGGCAGTAATAGTAGCAACAGTTGACAAGCACAAGTAGTGGACGTTGTGTCCACAACTACAACTGGTCTAGACCCTCGAGATTGCACGATTGCGGAGCTTTGTCAGGTGCTAGCACTTCGTACTCAGGGAGTTGTGAGTGTGTTCTCACAGTTAAGTGGTCCCAAGACAGCTTGTCCTAGTGTGTCTTTTGCTTGTGATGATGCTTGTGGAGGAGCTCAGTGAGATTGTGATGAGGATGGACCTGACGGTACCAATTGGCTTGATGAGTCACAGATCTGTGATGTTCGTTGTTGTCTCGAGTCCTATGCTACACGTGTAGCGGAGGTAGTGTGTTCTATGACAGGCTGTTCAGTGTCGACGACTGGTCGTGAGGCGAGTGGCACTAGGATCATTGACTCTGGTGCCACCTATCACATGACTTGTCAGTGTAGTGACTTTGTTGTACTCGGTCATGTTGTGTCACTTCCGTCCGCTTCCACAAGGTTTGGTCAATTGTTGCTTGTGTAGGAAGTTGGGGTTGTATACTTTGTTGGCCCCTTTTATTTTTCCATTGTGCTCTTTGTCCCTTCTCTTCATCTCAACCTGCTCTCTGTCCGTGCATGCACCAAAATGAGTCTCACTGTTAAGCACTCTTCTGACACTACCACACTAACTGCTCATGACACACGTGATAGAGGTCACGTGTCTTGTTGCATTCCCTCTATTTCTTCTCCCTTCTCCGTCTCTCTTTGACGCGTGCGTTTTTCACTGGTTTTCTCTCTTGTGAGTATCCACACTTGTTACATTGTGGCCTCTGCCATATGAGCTCAGACACGATGTATAAGCTTGTTAAAAGATTTCGAGCCCTCGGTCTTGACGCGGCTTCCTTTGACAAGCCGCCCAAGACCGACCATCTCCTTTGCATGGGTCCATTTGGGCAACCTCACCTGCAGTCCGGTCTCCGGCTGCTGACAATCTCGCCATCGTTTCTGTGGGTCCAATGGCCTCATTAGTCCCCTTTGGCACACCTGACCCCGTGCCAATGTCAGACCTCTCTGGTACAATTGATCCCGTTCTAGTGCCGATCCCCTCTGGCACACCCGATCTCGTACGAGCGATAGTCCTCTTTGGCACACCCAATGCAGTGCCAGTGTTAGTCCCCTCTAGAACACTTGATTCTGTGCCAATGTCAGTCCCCTCTTGCATACTTCATATCGCACTAGTGACAACATCTACAATCACACCGACTCCCGTGCATGCACCTATTTCCTCTGTGGCAATGGCCCAGCAGCCTTCTTCGTAGCTTGAGGTTAGCGCCTCACCATCGGGAAACTCCCGCGAGCCCAGTGGTCGTCTCTAACCACTCACCTGTACAGCTCAGCGGACTGCTGACTCGTTGCCTAGACGCCAAACTCGTAGTGTTCAGATTGGGGATTCAAGCACGAAGGCCCTTCGCCTGAGTGTCCAAGTAGACTACGCTAAGGTGCATCCAACATGTCCTGTTGGCCACGATTTGGTCTCCCGTGAGTTCTTGGCCGCTTGCGATGCCGCAACAGGTTTGGTCGTGGTCAGACCGAGTTTGAA
Organism: Penium margaritaceum; assembly: GCA_023375785.1. Taxonomy (NCBI): domain Eukaryota; kingdom Viridiplantae; phylum Streptophyta; class Zygnematophyceae; order Desmidiales; family Peniaceae; genus Penium; species Penium margaritaceum. Next base: position 52,873 of record SZWC01004255.1, read on the forward strand.
GGTGTGTGTTTTGGCCAACAGGAGTTCTCCCTCAATGACGCCTGATACAGCACGTTGGAGGCACTCTAGGCTGATGGTGCAGAGTAGTGGCGTAGTACTTGTGAGGATGAAGTAAGAGCCATCATCAAGCACAATATCTATGAGTTTGTTGACCTCCTGCCGGGGCGGAAGGCTTTACAGGCCAAGTGCGTCTTTGGTAAGAAGCCAAAATCAAATGGAACACGGGATCGCTACAAGTCCCGCTTGATGACGAAGGGGTTCTCACAAATTGAGGGTGTCGATTTCACTAACATGTTTGCACCTGTTGGCCATATGAATACTACTTGTGCCCTTTTCGTGGTTGTTGCTAACTATGAGTAGGAGCTGCAATAGATGGATGTGAACAACGTGTTCCTCCATGGCACTATAGAGGAGGACATCTTCTTGCCACTAGGCTTTGAGGTTGGTGACCAGGTCTTGCGCTCACATATGCCCTTGCACGTATTCAAGCAGTCACCTCAGTGCTAAAACCAAGAGATCATTGGCACACTGACGTGTGGCGGGTACGCATAGAGTGATGCCAACCAGTCTCTCAATCTGAAACGTGCCTATGTGAGCTTCACTGCCATCCTGGTCTACTTAGAATCTCCTCATTACGTCCCCTTCAATGGTGGCTATGAGGGATGCCAAGGTAGCCCTTCGGATTGCCTACAGGATGAAGGACCTTCGTCCAGTAACAATGTTTCTTCGGATAGAAATCGTACATGATAGTCAGCAACGGACACTCTTCTTGCATTAGGCATGTTACGCTCTCATTGTGGAAGAGTGGTTTGTTGACCTCCTCGGTGTAGTTCCCATAGCCTCCACCCCCAGCACACTTGATGGGTAGGGTGCTTGGAAGGTGGATGATCCAGCACAGCTGAGGAAGACAGTGGACGTGACATTGTACTTCCGCATCATGGGCTCTCTGATGTACTTGGCTACTACAACATGGCCCAACATCGGCTTTTCCATTAACTTATTTGAATGGTTCTTGCAATGTCTTTCGGCGAATCCCTTCACGCGGCTATGCGAGTGATACGGTACGTGGTTTCTATGCCATACCTCGGACTCTGCTTTCGATGGAAGTGTTTGAAGGGAGTCGACGGCTACACAGACAACGATAGGGCGTGCAACAGTGATGGGCGCAATCGGACATGCTATGTGTTTGTGCAAGGCGACACTATTGTGTCATGGCATAGCAACAAGTAGGGTTGTATTGTACATAGCTCAGAAAGGATGAGCATGTTTCATAGAGGGTTGGGGCTGCTAAGGCGGTGTGATTGTAGTGTTTGTTTCCTGAGTTGCGACAATCTGTGCCTTTTTTCGTTCTCTTCTGTGACATCTAGAGAGCTCTTACAATAATACATAACTCTGATGTGTTTCATGCATGCACGAAGCACATTGTTGTTGAGCATCACTTAGTGCGTTATCTTATGGAGCAACAGGTGATCTACGTCATCTAGGTCAACAAAAACATGCAGCAAGCTGACTTTTTGACCAAGGCTCTGGCACGTAGAAAATTCATGGTAGTCATGCATTTTGTCAAGCTGTGCCCCTTGCCAGAGTGGCTTAGTGTGGGGTGTATGAGCATAGACTGTTGACAATCTCTTTGAGCACCTATGTCAAATCTTCACATGCATGTATATGCGTACCATCGGGTCATGGGGGAGTGTTCTGATGTGAGTCTTTCAGTTTGTCTGTACAACCTACTATGACCACTCGGTCGTGTCCATGTTTGTACAGATCCCCAATGCGGACCCAGCTAGCGTCGGAGCACCGACTGTTAGTGTTTTCACACACGCAAGTGACTCCTTGTCTCCACTCACCCACACACTCGTTCACTGCAGGTGACTGAGCACCGTTGAAACCATGGTCCAAGCAAGGCCGGTCAAGCACAAGACAGGAGTGACCCCAGCCATGCTCAAGCCCTCTTGTGGTGGAACCATGCAAGTCTCAGCATTCGGTTGTGAGCCACTTGGTGGCTGAAATGTGAGAGGTTAATTGAGAGATGCATGCTCCACATACGCTCGTGGTCGATGTGGCCCCTAGAATTGTGTCTCGTGCATGCTCTGCTGTTGTTAGGTTCTAGCCCGGGTTGCTGATCTTGTGGGCCACACGCTCAGTCGCTCTGAGGTGTGAGAAACCGCGGCGGCTTTCAGCCGAGCGATCAGGTTCCACCTGAGCTGGCGGCCGGGCCCCGCTTCGATCCACCCGAGTGGGTGACCCGGTCAACTGCGGCTAAGAGATCCACGGCTCGTTACTCTCATCACTTGTTCTCTTACGTTGTTTTTCTCCAATATCTAGGTGTTCTCCTCACCTCTCACACCCTAGCTCCAGCCATGGATGTCTTGCCATCCTAGACTAGTGAGTCGGGTGCTTAAGGCGGCCTCTCGCCGCTACCTACTGGTATCAGAGCCAGAGGGATCACTCCCTCTGCTCCATTGATCCGGGACCCGCGGGATTGCGACGCCGAGTGATTGCACTCGGCGTGTTTGCACCCTCGCACCGAGGCATCACCCCACGTGAAGTCACAGAGTAGCACTCCCACTATCGCCGTTCTAGGCAAGGGAATGCCACGAACCCTGCGCTCCATTCTCGGAGCCTTGCGGGCTCTTCTGCCTTTGTCACAGCAGCAGCCTTGTGACAGTTGTTGTCGACGTGGGCTTGATACTCTCGTCTCGCTCACTGCTGCTGCTCACTTCTCCAACTCCGGCTCTACATCTCGGGTTACAGTCGCGGCCTCTCCGGTCCTCGTAGCAGTAGCACTCCAGTGACTATCTCCCTCAACATGGGCTTGGGCCTCTCGCCTTGCTCACTGCTGCTGCCCACTTCTCCAACTCCGGCTCCAGAGCTCGGAGTTGCAGTTGCGGCCTCTTCGGTCCTCGTGCAGCAGCAGTCCAGTGACTATCTCCCTCGATGTGGGCTCGGGCCTCTCGCCTTGCTCACTGCTGTTGCGCACTTCTCCAACTCCGGCTCCTCAGCTCGGAGCTGTAGTCGCTACCTCTTCAGTCCCCGCAGCAGCAGCAGTCTTAGTGACTATCTCCCTCGATGTGGGCTCGGGCCTCTTGCCTTGCTCACTGCTGCTACCCACTTCTCTAACTCTGGCTCCACAGCTCAGAGTTGCAGTCGCTACCTCTTCAGTCCTCATAGCAGCAGTAGTCTAGTGAATGTTATCCACGACGTGAGTTCGGGCCTCTCGCCTTGCTCACTGCTACTGCCAACTCCGCTCCACATCTCGGAGTTGTAGTCACGTGTACACGCATTCTTACGACGGGCATCTCACCAGTTGGCATCACACCACCCCTCAAGCACGTCAGCAGCCGCGTCTGCGGTGTGAGGCGCCACCCTTGCGTCACCGCCCGTGTCTGAGCCTGTCCCCTCATCACCAAAGGGGTGCTGTGATCGTGACCTTACGGACGAGCTCCTCGCACGCCACAAGGAGGAGGAGAGCCGTACGTGGGCTCGTCGCCGTCCGTGTGACAGCCCCAGCTACCACTCGGGGGAAGGCTATGACCCCTCTGAGCACCTTGCGCTGGCCGACATGGTGCACAGGAATTAGTCCGTTGACAACAAAGAGGACAGCAAGAAGTTGTCCAGGGGCTGCTTTGCCGAGATCCTTCAGCAGACGCAGGCTGCGGGCCCAATAGGCATCCGCAGTTTTGTCAGCACGCATGGACAGACTGTTAAACTGGACAGTGAGCACGCTTTGTGCTACATGACCAGTGACAGTGGTGCGACATTTGATGAGGGCGTATGCGCCAACAGGATCAGCAGGTGTGCGGCGTGCAGTGTGAGCATTGCAAGAACCTATCTCATCAGTGACATCGTTTGGACGAGCACGGATGAGAGCATAGACAGCTGGAGCAGACTTAGCATCAGTGGGAACAAAGGGAGGATTAGCAGAAGGATTAGGCAGATGGTAGTACTCCCAAAGTCCCTCACCCTATGCCCAGGCACTGAAGCGAACCTCCCAGGACGCAAAGGAGAAATTGGCAGTGAAGTGAGGAGGCATTGAGTCAAATTCTCGCTTGCGGTGAGAAGGCTGTGCAAGAGCTTTGGCAGCAGTAGCGCCTGCAACAACTATAGTTGCAATGGAGTCTGAGCGCAAAGAGCCAGCGTTGGTGGATGCGGAAGGGGTGGTGGAAGAGAAGGCAACAGCGATGTCAGCAGCAGTAGAGACTGTAGGGGTAGAGTGCAAGACAGGTTGCAGGCGATTGAGGACAAGGTCAACAATGTGATCTGTGAACGTGTCCTGATCGCTCTGCTCAGTCCGCAATTCGTCCTCAGCAGCACGCTGAGCTATGAGGGTTGCCTGAAGAGGTGCGCGCTCTTTGCGCAGTTCCTCCTGCAGGGCAGCATACTGATCATCGTCGACTGGCATGGTGTGCAATGCATGTGATGGTATAGATTTTTCGGGCAGAGTTTCCCTTGCCCCAGTGGGCATGGGAAAGGATGGCCAGTGTCTGGTGCACAGACGAGCGCTGGCGCTCCTCTGTGCACCTTCCTCGGTGTCTCAGCCGTGTCCAAGGCCTGGCGCTTCTGGGATCTAGATCGCGCCCGGGTTGTCGAGTTGCGAGATGCCCTCTTCTTTGAGGATGTCTTCCCTCGCGATCCCTCTTGTGTCGCTTCCCCCTCCTCTTTGTCCTTGCTTCGTCGGCTTGGGGGGGGTGGGTCTGCTCCGGCCTCTGGTCTCGCTGGTGCGCCCTCCTCGAGCTTGCCCCCTCTGGGGGGAAGCTTTGATCCTGCCTCTGACCCTGTCTTTGACCGTGCTGATGCGTCTCACCCGAGCTCGACCCCTCCTCTCGCTTCCTCATCTCCATGTCATTCCAACACTAACGCATCTCACACTACTCAGTATTCTTCCCCACACTCTTCACCCTCATCGTCTTCTAAGTCCACGACCGTGCCTGCCAGTGCCCCACCACTGTATGGTGAAACTCCTGCACACTCTCCTCAGCGTGCTATTTCTGAGGTCCCCTCAGAGGCACCTCTGGTTGACACAGACCCCATCTCCCTTCCGGCCTCAGAGGCACCTTCGCTCGTGCCAGAGGCATACACCCGTGGGGGGAGACTTCGAAATTTTCCCCAGACGTCAGTCGCGTACTCGTCAGAGTCACAGCGTCGTACCAGATCAGGTGCACCCTCCACTGCATCAGACTCTGCTGCCAGGCCTACTGGGCTTGATGCCCTTGGCCTTGCCGTTACCTTAGTCCACCCCAACTCAGCTGTGGGTTATGCCCTCATTGCTCACGAGTTTGTGAGTACCGTGGAAGCGTCTACAACAAGATATGTTGCTGCCTGATTTGCTGCGAGTGGTCTTCCCTCTATGACCTCACTTCCTCTTGAGCCCACCACCGTGCGTCAGGCTAGAGAAGCCGCTGATGCTGACCTATGGGAAAAAGCCATGCAGGAGGAGCTCATGGCCCTGAACGAACATGGGGTGTTTGACCTAGTTGACCTTCCGCCTGGTCGCAAAGCCGTCTCGGCTCGCTGGGTGCTTCGACGCAAGCTGAAGCCTGATGGCACGGTTGACAGATACAAGGCACGCCTCACTGCCAAGGGGTTTTTCCCAAATTCCGGGCGTTGACTTTGATGAGACCTTTGCTCCAGTGGGTCGATGTACTACAGCCCAGGCTCTCTTGAGCCTGGTAGCCCAGCATGACTGGGAGTTGGAGCAGATGGGTGTTAACAATGCATTCTTGCACGGTCACCTGGATGAGGAGATCTACATAGTGCAGCCCCCAGGTTTCACTGATGGCACAAACAAGGTCTGGCGACTGCACAAGGCTCTGTACGGGCTCAAGCAGTCACCACGCTGTTGGAATTTGGAGATCTCCTCCACTCTAGAGAAGGGAGGCTACCATCGCAGCTCAGTTGATCCAGCACTCTTTCTGAGTGCCCCCTCTCAGCCCCCGTGGCCGTTCTGGTCTACGTCGATGATCTCCTCATTGCATCACCGAATCCCGCAGCTGTGCAGTCAGTGAAGACTCTCCTTCAGTCGGTCTACAAGATGAAGGACTTGGGCCCAACTCGTGTGTTCCTCGGCATGGAGTTCGAGCGAGACCGCCAGCGCAGGACACTACATGTACACCAGGCTGCGTACATTCGCAACCTGGGGGAGCGCTTCTCTTCACTGCTCGCCGATACGCCCACAGCTTCCACACCGATGACTCCAGCAGGCCAGCGTCTGCTGAAGTCACCTGACCCTTCTCAGTTGGGAAGCACTGTCGACATCACTAACTACCTTAGTGTGATCGGATCATTGATGTACCTCGCCACCACCACCCCAGCCGATGTGGCCTTCGCAGCTAACTTCCTGGCTCAATTCTCCCATCACCCTCGGCAGAAGCATCTCAAGGCTGCACTGCATGTCGTTCGCTTCGCGCTGTCCACCGCACGCGTCGGCCTGTGCTACAGGTCACAGCCTTCTGTTGTTGTTGATGGTTACACAGACAGTGACTAGGCTCATGATGCGAATGCACGTAGTCGCACATGCTACGTCATTCTCGTGGGTGGCACTGTTGTTTCATGAAAGAGTGGCAAACAGGGTTGCGTGGCGCGCAGCTCGTCTGAAGCCGAGTATGTTGCACTTGGCGCAGGTACGTGTGAGAGTGTGTGGCTTTCTCGCTTACTGCAGCAGCTTCGCGTGCCCATTCGCTGCGTCACTCTGCGTTGCGACAACCACAGCGCCAAGGCAATCGCAGAGCATGATTGCATGCACCACTCTCGCACTAAGCACATCAACATTGAGCATCACTTTGTGCGTGAGCGCATTGCCGCAAGAGATGTCCAGGTTGTCTGGGTCGACACGCATCAACAGCGTGCAGACTTTCTCACCAAAGCTCTTAGCAGTGGAATGTTCAAGGCTCCTGTGCATGCTGTTGGCTTGTTGCGCGCTCGTGACCCCCCTGGCTGATGTGGCATCTTTCTCCCAACTGTCGTGTATTCTCATGTGGTGTGTGGACTGTTCGTCTGTGGGTCATGGGGGAGTGTTAGTGTTGACACACACGCAAGTGACTCCTTGTCTCCACTCACCCACACACTCGTTCACTGCAGGTGACAGAGCATCGTTGAAACCATGGTCCAAGCAAGGCTGGTCGGGCACAAGGCAGGAGTGACCCCAGCCATGCTCAAACCCTCTTGTGGTGGAACCATGCAAGTCTCAGCATTTGGTTGTGAGCCATTTGGTGGTCGAAATGTGAGAGGTTAATTGAGAGATGCATGCTCCACATACGCTCGTGGTCGATGTGGCCTTTAGAATTGTGTCTCGTGCATGCTCTGCTGTTGCTAGGTTCTAGCCCGGGTTGCTGATCCTGCGGGGCCAGACGGTCAGTCGCTCTGAGGTGTGAGTAACCGCGGCAGCTTTTAGCCGACCGGTCAGGTTCGACCACGAGGTGGCGGCCGGGCCCCACTTCGATCCACTCGAGTAGGTGGCCCGGTCAACTGCAGCTAAGAGCTCCACGGCTCGTTACTCTCGTCACTTGTTCTCTCACGTTGTTTTTCTCCAAAACCTAGGTGTTCTCCTCACCTCTCACACCCTAGCTCCAGCCATGGATGTCTTGCCGTCCTAGACTAAGTCGGGTGCCTAAGGCGGCCTCTCGCCGCTACCTACACCGACGCATGGTGAATCCACCCACCAGCAGCAGCCAGAAATTTGCCACGGCGTCCAGGGTGCTTGTGGGGGTGCTTTGCAGTGTTTTGGTTGTACTGAAAGTTTTCCCGGTGTTCTGGCTCTTGAGCCCAATTTGCATGTTTTGCATTGCCTATTCACTTATCAATGTCGAACTTGTGCATGTGACCAGTCATAGGGTCCTGCTTAAGATTTTGGATCTCTAGGTTTAGAAGGTGTTGGTTTTGGGCAGGTTTGAGGCCAAGCTGACGCTATCGCGTGCGTCACCCGCTTTGTGTCGCAGCAGGTATTTATGTTATTTTCTTGTCAGGTTTGATTTATCTCTACATTAATAATATAGAAGATCTGATTAGACTTAGCACGTCTCCTTAGCGTAACCCTTGTTGTTTCTTGCACCTGCTTGCTTGGTAGTGCCCCAACTGACTGGACAGTGTCGCCAAGTAAGTAGCTGCAAGTCTAGGAAGCTTCATTGTAGTTTTCAGCAAGTGAAAAATATGTTCGTGTTAGCTTTGGAGGTGCGCCATTTGTGTATGTTTGCTCTGAGGGGGGGGGTTTGCAATTCTTGGGTCCTTCTTTTAACAGGGTGCCATTTCTGCATTTCTCTCTTAGCACATCGCTGTTGCTGGTTTCCACGAGGATGTCTCGTTCAACTCCACTGTCATACAATCGACTGTTGGTTTTGTGCTGGCGGTGGTCACCTGTCTTTGGTATTCCTGTCCTCGCTAGCCGACGAAATCGAGGACAGCTTGGCAACCTGCGGTTAGCAGGACATGAACGCCGTCTGAGTCAGAGGGAACATGCCGGCAAGCCGGCGTGAGACGGGTGGGTGAACCATTTCTGAGTCCCTGTTCGGCAGAGTGCCGTCACAAGACGGGAATGCACCACAAACTAGCCTGCTGGCTGTTCAGCCGGCCATACCTTGGGTGCGGCTGGTTAACGCTGGAATGCGTCGTTTGGCCTCAACGATGGATTCCAGCGATGGGCAGTTGACCTTGTCCGGGGTGTTTTCGCCCACGCAGGGTGGCTCGGCACTCTACATAGATCCGTCCGGAACGACTTTGTTCTTCCCTTGTTTAGCCATCCTCGCGGGCCCCACACGGCACATCGATGGCTGAACAGAATCGTCCCAACAATCCCGGTTTCCTTCAATCACGTGCGACCATCCATAGTTAGATGCTCGATGCTCGTCCGTAATTGGGAAAAGATAATGTGGACGTGACCACATGCACCGCCCTCCTGACCGGCGGTGAAGATGACTGATAGGCTTGATGAGGCTTCTGGACTCAGAAAGTCCTCTAACGAAAGATGCCAAGAACTGTCCGATAGTGTTCAACGATGGATTACAGCGTTTACCAGCCGCACGCCTTGTTTTTGAGGCCGAGCTTTATGCCCTGGCTGGGAAAAGGTGAGTGGACGATGCAATCTCAACCACTAAATATGTGACGTCATTCTTCGAGGACCGCGGAAATTTCGCGGCCTCAAAGTGGGTGAAAAATGGCCCGTTTCCACATCGTTACTGTCCGCAATCATCTATGACTGGCCGCCGGGAATTTTTTTCCTAAACATTTTGGACAACCCTGGCCCTCGCTCGACAGACTAGCGATGACGTTGCATGGACTAGGCATCCGTCCTCGTCAGGTGGTTGAGGGTGCAGGGGCCCGCAGTAAGAACCGTCCGGTACGTGGACGGCCACCCAAAACCCCACCGCAGGGGGCTCCCCCCATTGACCTTGGACCCATGACCAATGGCTCGTGACGCGAGGGGAAGAGGCCGGCGAAAGCCGAATGACGCGACTGAGGCAAACCCATCACGGATGGAACCTCGGCCGCCGAACACGCCGCCGCCGAATCGGAACCAAGCTGAGCGGATCAAGAAGTCACCAAAGTAGCCGCTTCCGGAAGGGAGCCCAGTGGGAGGGATTTTCTGCCTGGACCATCTTAAAAACCAAAAAAAAAA
>SZWC01004255.1:72141-82710 GCA_023375785.1 Penium margaritaceum
CATGATTATGATAAAGAGGAAACTTCACCTTCCCTTCTCCTAGTCCCCTTCTGTCAATGGTGGCTACAAGCGGGATAAAGGGATGGGTTCCCCCATTGATCATTTTGCCGTAACACCGCTTGTGGAGAGAGACAACGGATGACAATACATATTGTTCCCTGTTGCTCTGACTACTGCTGGTAGCAACATGTGTGGAATGAGATAATGCATACTCTATATTCCTCCTATCCCTCCATGGCACTCGCTACACCAATGGAAGAGGAAAGTAAAACTTGTTACTTCTATTACCTTTAGCCTTATTTGTGCTTGATTGACGGGTCTGAGCCCCACCCACCTCCTCATTCATGGTTTGAAAAGAAGGATTTTGAACCCTTTAGTGAGGTCTATCACCCATGACCAACTTCGATTAGCAACCTATTTTTCGTATGATACCCATAACCAACCTAGTAAAACCATTCAATAGTTTTGTGGAGAATCAAGTACAGTCCTAGTGCAAAACTCTCTGACACAATGGAAAGTTGTATACCACAAGACGATCTTGAATGGATGCATGCACATGGCACCACACATGCCTCATTCATATATTCACCAAAAGACACAAAAGAAAAAAAAAACATTCGCAACAACATTTTGCTCATGTGAGGCCAAGGTATAATAATTGAACTTTTTATGAAGTTTTAAATCATTCATAAATGCATTTACACCGTAAGTGCTATGTACACAAGAAATGAAATAAACAATTGGAAAATTGTAAGTGCCCATTGCATTAGACATAAAAGTTATAGTGTTACCATGTTCTTGTCAAGAAAAGTGGAAAATTGATTGGTGAAAGCACACTTGGACACAAGATTTAGTACACAAAGCTTGTTAGTATATACTTACACACATACATCTCATGGAGAAGAATGTACAAAGACCTGAATCCACACAGCCTACTCATGCTAAGTCTGGAAACCAGACGCGTAGTAGTAGTAGGTGTTTTAGTTGTATAACCAATGTAGCGCACTAAGTACTGGAGACAAGACTTGATTGTAGCTTGAACCACGGGGAGACCGCCCTGGATGCCTTCTCACTAAGGAACCATAGTGAAGATGTATGCCATAAACTATACAAGGGTCGAAGTGCTGGATTCAACACTTAGAGATCTGGTGCTGGGACTGTCTGGAGGTCGGTTGCTTGGGTCGACGACTGAAGGCATAAGTCACTGAGTGATCTAAATGGTCCTTTACGTAGTCTTGAGGCAGGGCTCCCTTTGCATGCTTCTGGCTGTAAGGTTACAGGGAGTTGCACAACCTTCCGGGGGTGGATGCATAACTACTTGGGTTGTTGCATAACCACCTAGGTGGTTGCACTACCTCCTGGGTAGTTGCACAACCCTCTAAGGCAGCTCAAGAGTATCAGGAAGATGAAGGGTCACTAAGAAGCTGAAGGGCCACTGGCAGCTCAAGGATCACAGGCTGCCACTGAGTAGCACTTACTTCTCTCTTGTGAGGAAATGAACTTCAAACCTCAGAAAAATTCCTTGTAACCTTTCAAGACCTTTTAAGGAGATCCCTGTTGCTGAGACTGGTGAATCTCAACACCTCGCCTCAGTCAAAGATTATCAAGAAGGTCAAAGGCAAAGGAAATTGAGGATCTTTATTTACAGTGAGGAAGAGGAGGTTTTTGAGATGGAGGTCATTATGGGAAGATGAGATGGAGGAGGTGTGAAGAGGTGGTCAAGAGGACGGAAGGATGAGGTCCAGCCTTGATAGGACATGGTGGAGGGCTATCCCACTCGAGAAGACGTTCCAAAAGAGGTGGAGTTGGGGTTGTGTAGATCTTTGGCATACAAAGGGTCAATTTTGGAAGTGGAGGGTATTTCTAAAGTTATTCCAGAAAATGAAGCATGATTGGTGCCGAAACTCAAATGATACATAGCGTGTGGTGAGGGCTGCAAAATCGGGGTCACTTGGTGTACAATGATGTGTGCTGGATGCCACGGAGCAAGTAGGGAGGACAAAATACGTCCTTTCCCCCTTCTCGCTTTGCAGCTCAAGCAAATACTGTGATCCTCCTAGTATCTGTTAGGAACTGCGAGGTTTGCAGGTTTGAGGAAGTTGCAAGGGGGGTCGCGCGATGGTCGAGCGTCAACGCGACCATCCGTGAGCCACCTAGCGGGCACAAGCCATCCGTCGGTTGATCGGGGCTGTCGATCGCGGGCAGGCAAGCTGGCAAGTGGTCGCTAGCGGCCGTTGGATGTTGCTCCGGTTTTGTGGAGTGGATTGCGTGATCCGCCCCGCCGGTTGGAAAATCCTGGACTGTGTCAAGAGTAAGGCCCATGATTTTTCCGACACGTTCATTGATGAAGTTGCAAAAAACGCCCCAAGCGGTTTCTCTAAAGCTGAAACATCGCCACTTAGCTGGAAAACTGCCTTAATCGGTTTTGTTTACTACATTTCGGCTGGAGGCTACTGGGGGTTGGTAGTAACCTCCAAAACAACAACCATAGGAGTGCCCCCTTCGACTTTTGAGGTGCGCGACGGCTTAATAGGAGATCCTTAATCCACCATAAATGCCACAAATTGTGGCTCAACTGTTTTGTCTCCCCACAATACCATTTTCAGCTATGATATTCAATTTTGCACGTTGAACTCAGATAGTGAGGTTTTCTAGGCACTAGGGTTGTGTCACAATGGGATACCCAACATTCTTTGAGGATGAAGTAAGCGATTGCTCTGAGGAGGGACGACGTGTTCGCCTGCGAGTCAAGATCCCAAGTTTGGAGGAGGCGATGCGCTCGTGAGCTCGCCCAACGTATGTGTTTGGGATCCCAAACACAGCGTACGGGCCGAGTCTGGCGTACATGAATAGTGTAGTGGAGGTGAGTGTTCATTCTCCATGAAGCCCGCTTTGCCGGATGCAGAGAGCATGTTTTTCTTTGTTGATGCTTTTTGTGAGAAAATCTGCAACTTGCTCTTCTTCGCGAATGAAGAGAAGATTGACGGTGCCGTTGAGGACTTTGGAACGGATCTCGTGTCCCTTGATGCTGATGTATTTGGTGAGGCCGTTTAAGTGTGCTGAGCTGGCGAGGCTGATTGTAGACCGGTTGTCCACGAAGAGGGGTGTAGGTCCGTTTTGCAAAAAACCAACCTCCTCAAGGAGGTTCCATAGGTTGGTGATTTCTTGCGCCGCTTTTGTGGCGGCCACGTGCTCTACCACGGTGGTGCTGAGTGTGACATGGGTTTGCTTCTTGTTGGACCAAGAGATAGCCGCCCCTCCAAGTAGGCAAATGTAGCATGTAATTCCATAGCGATCGTCAAGCTGTCCACTAAAGTTCGCGTCACTATAGCACTGCAGCTGTAGAGAAGTCTCGGTGCCATAGACAAGTTGACACGCACACATTGCTTTGAAGTAGAGTAGCGTACGAGTCAGCTCCTTGCGCATTCTTTGGGGGCGAGACTTGTTGTAGGAGGCCGGACGTTCGACTGCTAGCTGTAGATCGGGACAAGTACAACTTGTTGCAAGCATGTGGGACCAGACGCGCGAGAGATAGGTTGTTTCATCCATAAGACCTTCATCACTTTGTTGATAGGGAAATGGTTGGAGTAACAATGGAGTGTCGTAGAAGTTGTCAGCGATGTTGAAACATTTCACGATTTTCTAAACGTACGTTTGCTACCTAAAACTAGTGAGCGTGCCTCGTGATTGGGACCGATGTTCATGACGAGGTAGAAGCTTACGTTTGGCATGACTGAGATGTTAACTGTTGCTGCCACTACCTTTGCTGTTGTGGTTGTAAGGTCTTTGTTGCATCCGATGATGAGGATGTCGTCGACGTAGACAAGGGTAAAGCATTTTAGTGATGATGTCGATGAGTCTTGATGCAAAAAAGGTAGTTGTGATATGATGATGCTGTGAAGTTGATGTTGTCGAGGATGTTTTGTAGTTTTTGGCACCAGAGGAGGGGACTTTGTTTTAGTCCGTACTAACTTTTGATGAGCTTGCAAACTCCTGTAGTACCACCATCATATCCCTCTGGTAGCTTCATGTATATTGTTGTGTCCATTTCACCGTTGAGAAATGCGTTGTTGACGTCAAGCTATAGAATTTGCCAATCATTCACTATTGCGAGGGAAATCATCATTTGCGATGTATTGTAGCAGCTCACTGGAGCATAGGTGTCAAAGGAGTCCTTCCCAGGTATCTGCTTGAAGCCTTTTGCGACAAGACAAGCTTTGAACTTGTTGAGGCTACCGTCTGCTTTGGTCTTCACAGAAAAGACCTATTTTACTCCAACTCTCTACTGCCTTGGAGGAAGTTTGACGAGTTCCCACATTCCTTGGGTGATGAGACTGTTTTATTCAACATCAAGTGCGTGCCTCCAACGTGATGCGTAAGGGACGGACAGGGCCTTAGTGATGTTGGAAGGTTCTAGCGGTAGATCATTGGCCGTTGGCAGTGCGTCAAACCTTTGGTAAGAAAACATTCGTGAAAAGTGTCTTCCTCTTGATGAATGGTACGAGATGTAAGAGATGTTGTTGGTGCTGTTATGTCTATGTCTCCAAGCTGATGCTGTTGGAGGTTTTTGAAGTACCCGATCTCCGAATTGTGTTGGATGGTGGAGGATTCCCGGGGCCCCCTCCCTTTGCTCCAGTTCTTGGCCTTCTTAAGCAGAGGAGCCTCTCCTCTCTGGTCTCTTTCAACAGGTGGTTTTTTTAGTGCAAGGCAATGGCTGTCATCGTGCATCGTAATGGTTTTTGTTGCCTCCACTTCCTTATCATGCGACTGCTGCAGCTCCGTCTTGGTGAGTTCTTACTTCTCCATCTCTGACAGAAATGGTTGTTTATGCTAAGCCGTTGTCTGTGATGTCCTTGGTATTGTCTCTGTCCATGTCTTCTAAGTCAGGGTCTCGTAGAAGACGGCATCGCGACTATTGATACATCGGCGGGTTGTGATGTCGTAGAAGACCCATGCATTTTGCGTTTCACTTTGGCCGATGTTGATCCCCCATGCAGGCTGTTCATCAAGCCTCCGTTGTCATTCTTCAGAGACATAGTAGAGTGCCATGCAGCAAAACGTACAAAGGCTGCTTATGTTAGGTCTTTTGTGATGCCACGCTACCTATGATGTTGTTGTTGTTGGGGGACTTGCTGTTGGTAGACGATTATTGACACAGGTTGCTTGTCCGAGTGCTGTTGGCTACCACAAATATTGAAGTTGCGCTGAGAGTAGCATGGCTTTTAGCATCTCCTTAAGCCTACGATTATAGCATTTTGCTACTCTGTTCTATTGTGGAGTGTGGGGTGTCAATTGTTTTTGTTTGATGCCTTGCTCCTTGTGTAGAACGTCAAATACGTTGCTGATGAATTCGCCGGCGTTGTCTGAGCGAAGAATCTAGAGCTTGGTCATGGCTTCGCGTTCCACTTGTGGGAACCACTTGCAGAAGGTTTCAAGAAACACATCTTGGCTGATGAGAGGTTATGTCCACATGTACTTGTTGGCATCGTTGACGAAAACCACAAAGTATTTGTGTCCATATGAGGATTTGGCAAAGGGTCCACAGATGTCCATGTGGACCAAGTGTATCTTGTCTGAAATGGCTGTTTTTGTTGTTCAAGGGAAAGATTGGCGCGCCAACTTTGACTTGACACAAGGTTCACAAGGTTGGCCTTGGTTTTCCTTGACGATGGTGAGACCATGGACGAGTTTGTTCGAGAGATGTAGTTGGAGTTGGTGATCGTTGATGTGTCATAGGCCAAGATGCTAGGGTTTTGGTGTTGCTGAATTATGTGGTGAGAGGCTGACAACTGGAGTGATTATCTGTTGGAGACAATGAGGGTAAAGGTGAAGTCTGATCATGCCGTTTCTTTGCAATTCTTCCTTTGGAATGAGCTCTTGTGTGACCGTGCTGACGAAGAGCTCTGTCTTTTGTGGTCAAGCGTAGTCCCTTCATCATCAACTTGCCTATGGAGATGAGGTTTGCAGAGATGCCAGGGACGTTGAGCACATCACTATTTGTGACGTCAATGTTGTTGTGTGCACGAGCTTTGAGATCGCTGATGTCGTTGATAGGCAGTTCTGCCATGTTCTCTACCATTTCTATGGAATGTTTTGGGTACAACCTGAGGTTTTTTAGGGTGTTGGCGTTGTAGGTGATGTGTTTGTTACTTACCCTATCTAAGTAGAAGATATCTGGGTGTCGTAGAAGCTACTTTGTTTTGGCTGCAGAAAGGTGTGCGTAGCAAGAGAAACCATACTTTTGTTCCACTTCATTTGCTCCCTCCTTGGTGTTGTTGGGATTTTCTTCATCCTTTTTCCCCTTTGTCTACTGCTTGTCCTTGCTAGTGACTTGAAGAGCTTGTGGTTGTTTGATTGGTGCCCCTTGTTGAAGCAATCGGCCTTGATGGTTTGATGCCATTTCTTTTCCGCTGATGTCATTGTTGCATCCAACTATCTTTCTCAATGTGTCCCTTCTACTGCAATATCGGCACGTGATTGAAGGACGTTGCCTGGAGTTTTGGGGGCCAAAGATGAGGGATGAAGTGTTGGACAACGTTTGCTGGGGAATTGATGATGACATCCTTCTTCGGCTTGAGGTGGACAATGGTGAAAATGATGGCGTTGAGCTTTTGTTTAGTATGAATCGTCCTTCTACTCCGAGGACATCTTAGAGCCACTGCAAAGACATTTTCACACAAATGTGTATAGTTGAATATCTTCCTTGATGTGAGTGATCACTGATGGAGAGACGAGGGGAGGAGGTGAAAGTGTGCCAGGAACATTTATGGGGTAATGTTCAAATTTCTTGGTTTTAATGCTATTGATTAAATACATGTGTATTTGATTTCTAGATGTTTTATTTTGCATGGGTGATTACTGATTGGGAGAGGGGAGAGGCAACGGTACATTACACAGGGAAAGTGTATGGTGTAGTGTATAAATTTCTTACACATGTTTGTTGTATAGATGGATATGTTGCTTTGTGTGGGTGATCACTAATTGAGTGAAGAGGGGGTGGGAGGAGGGGAAATCAAATGAAAAATTTGTATGGGGTAGTGATTGACTGTCTTGGTAGTAGTTGTGTTGTTTTTATCCACATGTGATTTGAAGAGTTGGATACATTCCTTCGTGACAGTGATTACTCATCAGCAGATGGGGAAGGGGGAAAAGTGCATGTGTCAAGTGTATGGAGTAGTGTATCACTGTCCTGGTAGTAAGTTTATCATTTTCATACACCAGATTTTTTTATAGATATTGGATGCATTTCCTCATGTAACTTCATCATCTATGGGGAGAAGTCGTAGAGGAGGAGTGGATCAGATAGACACCAAGGTAGCAGCTTCACGAAGGGAGCCCGGTGGGAGGGATTTTCTGCCTAGACCATCTAAAAAACCCAAAAAAAAAGAGGAGGAGGGGAAAGTCCATGGTGCAAGTATATGGAGTAGAGTATCTCTATGTAGAAATTCGATGTACAATTTAAATACACATGTTTGTTGTTTTATTGGATAAGTTCCAAGGTGTGAAAAATCTTTTGACGCGAGACGGCAAGAAGGGAGAGGTGTATGGGGCAATCGTATGGGGTAATGTATCATTGTTTTGGTAGTAAATGAATCAATTCTCAAACACGTGTATTGTATACTCTATGAATCATTAAAATCAAAAGGAACAATGTTTTTTGTTGAGACAAATTCCTACGCATTTGTGTGTTTTCACAATTTCATCAAGAAAAGAAAAACCTTGTTAACATTTGCTTGAATGTATCAGCCATGTCTAAGTGTGTTGGATTGTTCTTATTCCATTGTGTGCTCTTTGTTCTTTTCAAGCAGGTCTGGTTGATCTTTGATAAACAAAACGTATGGACACATGCAAACAATAGAAGTTAAACATCATTTTCAACATAAACAATCCTGTAAAATCTCATCCTAAGCAGTAACAACATCATTAAAATATACAAAGTGGCCATAAAAATGCACTTTAGTACATTGAAAACTTGGTTGAAACAAACATGGATACTTTGCATGAGCATACGCATTCTAGACCATGGACTCAATCTCTTACACTTATTTCTAGGCTTTAGGAAGCCAAAAACAAGCATCTTCTTTTGTGTCCCTCATGCATATCTTCATCCCTTCTATTGCCTTGTAACGGTCCACACCCCATTAATAAAAATGCTTCGAGCTTGCTTGTATGTGGGAACATTACGCCTACATTTGTACGTTGTGTTTTGGGGGTGCAACCTGTTGGGACACACACTATGTGTATGTATGGGTAGAGCGTTGACAACAATACTTGAAATTGATTGCAATTATGTGGTCTCCATGTGTCTAACACTAAGAGCATGTGTGTATTGCCTATGGTCATTCCATGTTCAGCACATATTCGGTTTTAATTCAAAGCAACAATTTGCCTTACCCATGTGTGCATCGTGTCATTTCTTTGTCATTGATGTTTTGTCTACGTCATGTTCAAGCCATGCTACACAATATCTTCATCATGAGGGCCTCAAGGCTATCATTGCTTTGAACCTTCTCCCAAAATAAGTTGTTTCTTTTAACAATTGAAACACATTCTAAAAGCACCTATGTTCTCACCCAAACGACAACCATCTTCATGTGGCACATAAATGTGTTCAATCGATATCATCCACTAGAACCTTGTGTTGTTTGCATTGATCACTATAACTGGCTGGACGTTGCACCAATGGTACAATGTCCAAATGTGTTCTTCCCAATTCTCAGGCAAGTTTTGCAGTGGTGTTCTTGAACTTATCCAAGGCAACCTGCGAAAGATAAAAAACAAAACCTGAAAGAGAGAGAAAGCATTGAGGCCTGGCTTCTCTAACTTGTCTGGCATGTGGCATTTGGTAACATGACAAAGTATGGGGTGGATGACTTTGTTGTCTAGTGTATTCCTTGCATCTTGAGTACATATTATGGTGTTTTTCATCTTTTAGATAATTTCCTACTGATTGGCAAGACACACACACTTGTCAAAGTTGGATTGCTTTCATTTACGGTCACTAACAAACACCAATTGTGTTTTGCTGATAGAAGCAACCACAGATTCCTTTTACATCTTTTTAAAACCTTTGTGTTGTCAAAGAACTAGTGAGACACCGTTGATGAGAGAAGGTGGTCCAACATATTACACTTATCGGGTATTTGGAAACTTTCCTGCATGTGCCAGAAAAGTGTGCATTGTTCTTGTTTTTGAAGGCCTTCTTTATGGTGTTTAACTCTCTAGACGAAAACAAGTCAACCTATTTATGTTGGTTGTGTTATAGAACATTGAATGACAGCTCAGACTTTTCCATCATCCTTGAAGACACAACGATGGCTATACAATATGTGTCTACACTTCTTTTTTAAGAATTCCCATGAAATCATACAGATGTATCCCCATTAAAGTCGTTGGTGCCATTGCTTCTCATGATGCTTCTATTGCTACAATCCTTGTCATTGTCTCTGTACTTGCACTTTGTGAAGACAAGTGCACTTGTGAAAGTGCACCTCTAGATTGGCTTCTATGCAATGCAGTTGCCAAAGTGGTCCACGTTCATAGCCTTCTCCTTCTTGGCTGGAGTTGGTTGCCTGTATGGCAAAGGTCATGAACATCTATTATCATGCATGGATGGTGCTACATGAGGAGCCTTGACCTCAACTTCATGATGATTCAATGTACCTTGATTGTGAGGAAAGACAAGATCATGCATAGTGCTTGACATGATTAGAGGAGAATAGTAGCCAATGGTAACGTCACTCCGCATCCGAAGTGGTGATGCGTGAAGTAATGGAGTATGCACTCTATGCTCATGTGCATGAGAAAGCCATATCATTAGCATTAAGGTTCGATGCTTTCTTGGATTAACAACACGATGTTGTGAAGAATGTAGGTGTGGTGGAGGTCACTGTTGCACAGCTTGAGTAAGACAATAAAGGCGCTCCTAAATTTAACCTTTTTCACAAAGTTATTCATGATGACTGAGTGGTTGACAGAAAAGATGGTACTAGACAAGTAGCAACTCACTAGGCAAGGTTAGACGTTTTAATGCGTAGAATCTATTTAGTTCAATGAATACCATCAGAACCATAATTGAGCCATTCAGGCCATGGAGGTGTGAGAAAAATGTTTCATCGTGAAAAATCAATTATGTGTATTGTGCTTCATAAGTCTAAGAATTTTGAAATAAAACTTCAAGCATCTTAGAGGCCAAGGATTTGAACATGGGAAATCAACAAGTTTATCAAGCAGTATCGCATGTACAATGAAAATGATCCTCTCACAACAATGTCTCTACCAAAAATGAAATTTGAAGCAATTTCACAGACACTTCATTCAAAGGTTTCAAAAATGGATTTATTAACTAGGAGGGTAGTTTACTGGATTCCTTAACACGATTGATCAATATGGTGCACTCTCATGTAGTTTCATTTGTGTCATGAACTTGTGCATGATAACATTACCCAAGAATTGTCTTATACATGGTTTCTTCCAATCAACCCCCCTTGCCACATTATCCCTAGTAACACCTTTCTCCCCCCATCTCTCTGTGTGTGTGTGTGTGTGTGTGTGTGTGTGGGTGTGTGT
>SZWC01004255.1:82812-95313 GCA_023375785.1 Penium margaritaceum
GTGTGTGTGTGTGTGTGTGTGTGTGTGTGTGTGTGTTTGCATTGAGAGTGGTGGTAAAAAAACTTGATACATACCAGAACATGACTATGTTTACTATTTGATAAACATATAACATAAACGTTTGGAGAGGGGATGGAGGGAGGGGAAAGGTAATGTATGGGAAAGGTCGATTTGGCATTGTATGACTATGTGGTAAGTGGATCATTTTCATAAACATCTTTACAATTAATTTAGATATGTTTCTTGGTGTGAGTGATCACTAATGGTGAGAAGGGTAGGGGGGGAGGGATTAGTGTATCAAGAAAATGTATGGGGTACTGCATCACCATTTGGGATGGAGTTGTACTGTTTTCATTTACATGTGTATTGTATTGATGGATGTATTCCTTGGTGTGAGTGATCACAGTTGTTTACATCAATGTTCTTTCATGTGAAATATGCACTTGAGATTGTGTTTACTGTCAAATGAGTATTGTAATGTAGTTTTTGTTCCTTGTTGTGAGTGCATTCATTAGTGTACACTAACATGTTTCCATTGAACTTGTGCATTTAAGTATAAGTGAATTTCTCAATACATTCCCCCCCTCGTCCCCTTAATCCTACCCACACACCTATCTCTCCATACTATGAGTCTACTAATGTAAAGAGTAGTTACAAAAGTATACAATTATTTTCTTGCTTTGACAGACGTTATGTTAGTTATCTAAGTAGCCTACCTCATACACATTTGGAGAGGGAAGGAGGGGGATAAGTACATGGGGAATGTGTATGAAGTAGTGTATCACTTCCTCAGGAGTAAGTGTATTTTTTTTATAAACATGTGTATTTTATGGTTGGTTGTGTTCCTTGGTGTGATTGTTGTATGATGGGGCAAGAGTAGGGGACAATGGAGGGAAACGTGCACGTGGTAATAGTTTCATGTAGTGTACAACTTTATATGTGGTAAGTGTATCATTTTCATACACATATGTTTCACATAGATGGATATGTTCCTTTGTGTGAATGAGCACATTAGTGGATAGTAATGTACTTTAATCTGCATTGTGCACTTATATACAAGTGCACTATCCAATTCATTTCTTACATACACGTTTTCCTTCAACACTCCCTCCCCCTTTTGTCCCCTTACCCCAATACATAAACTTGTCTCTTGTTTCCACTCAGCCAAGTGTCATACAAATTGGATCCAAACGTGTATAGATGTTTCTAGAACCTTTGTTCACTACCTAGTTCTGCCAACTTACACACTTTTGAAGAGGGCGGAGGGGTTATATGGGGCTATTGTATGGAATAATGTCATCATCTGGGTAGGAAGTGTCTAATCTTCATACACATGTAGATTTTGTATATGGACCTGTTACTCAGTGTGAGTGATCATTGATGGATAATGGGGGAGGATGAGGGAAAATTGTCTTTGGGTAATCTATTGGGTGATGTATCATTGCGTGGTAAGTGTACCATTTTCATACACATTTTTGGGGGAATCGTATGAACTTGTCTACTACCTTTTTTCTATGTTGATGAAGACAAGAGAATGAATAAAACACAACATAGGACACAATTTGAAATTGTGGTGTTTCTTGGAAGCTTAAACATTGAATGATCGTGTGGTCAAAACACGTGCGCTCTTCACATTTTTTATTTTTTAGGCTTTACTCGGACAAATCCCAAGCTCAATATGGAGCTAATGCTACAGTCAAATGCCCAGTCCTACGATGAAAGTTTTCAGGCAATGACTCTATCCATATTGGAAGGCATGAGGTAGTATCACTTATGTATTTACTTTTAGTTTACATTAATTTTAGTGTGTATAGATTTAGGCAAATTCTTGAAAATAGGGTTTATATGTATTAACATCTATTGAAGATAGACCAATTGGAAACTTTCTATTCAAGTATGTAAAAGAGGCAAAAGTGAGGAACTGTTTGTTCTATTAACAAGAGAAATTGAGGTGGTTTGCAAGTATCTCATCACAATTTCATGGAATTTACCTGCAAAATGTGTTCTTCAAATATGTAATACAAGGGCTGCTATCATGGTTCGCATATTCAATGATTAAAACTACATGAACACTTTGTTTGTGTATGAGGTCCAAACATGCTAAGGTCACGTATGTCAGCTGATTTAAGAAAAGAAACGTGTTTTTGAGAACAAAGTGAGCAAGAACCCAACATCCCAATTTCAAGCAAAGATCAAGGGTAACGATTGAGAGCAATATCATCTAAGTCAAAGAATGGTTGTGTTTTGTACAACCTCGTCTTAGAACCTTGGTGCCTACCAACCCTAAGATGAAGCTAGCATGCGAGTTATCTAACCTTGGTGGATCTTTGTTCAAGTCAACCAAAACACCCATGTGAAAAGAAGTGATGTGTTTCNGTGGTTTGCAAGTATCTCATCACAATTTCATGGAATTTACCTGCAAAATGTGTTCTTCAAATATGTAATACAAGGGCTGCTATCATGGTTCGCATATTCAATGATTAAAACTACATGAACACTTTGTTTGTGTATGAGGTCCAAACATGCTAAGGTCACGTATGTCAGCTGATTTAAGAAAAGAAACGTGTTTTTGAGAACAAAGTGAGCAAGAACCCAACATCCCAATTTCAAGCAAAGATCAAGGGTAACGATTGAGAGCAATATCATCTAAGTCAAAGAATGGTTGTGTTTTGTACAACCTCGTCTTAGAACCTTGGTGCCTGCCAACCCTAAGATGACATTCGTGTTATCTAACCTTGGTGGATCTTTGTTCAAGTCAACCAAAACACCCATGTGAAAAGAAGTGATGTGTTTCAAAGTGGCAAGACCCGAGGGACCACTTGATAAAATACTAAGTTGTGTACACAAATGACCATAATGGCAAACGTTACAGATGTATGTGGTGAAGTATAAAGAAATGTGATGCAACCGCATTGTGGATGGCAAAGGTTCAGATATATGATCGGATTTTTGATTTTTCTTTTCTGGTTTACATAAAAAATTTGTTGATTGTCAAACCTTTGTGAGGGCAGATGTATTGGGATTGTTCAAAGGAAAACAATAGTGCAACTATTATTGGATGTTTGTGAAGGATTATGTGCGAGTGTTAGTGCCTCTTTCTGACCTCACCCGCAAAAACTACGAGTGGATTTGGGGAGATTGAATAAGAAGCTTGTACGTCTTTACTTAAAGCTCTGACCTTGGCGCCAAGCCTCCAATTAGCAAATCCAATGGCTTACTACATCATGGCCACAGATGCCTGCACTTGAGCAACCAGGGTTGTCCTTTTGCATAATCACAGTAGAAGTGAACAGCTTTTTGCGTACATGTCGCAAAAGCTTTGTGGAGTAGAGCTTAACTATTTATCTTCAAAAATCATATGCATGTAGTAATTCACGCCTTTGAGATTTGGCGCTGCTATTTTAAGTGCTGCAAATGCATGCTTTGAATGGATCACCACGCCTTCAAGTACCTCAAAAAGCAATTGAACTTGAGTCAAAGACATGTTTGATGGATGGAGTTCGTAAAATTCGAACTTTGACTAGGAATTCGAGTATCGGCCTTGAAAGACAAATCTTGCAGACGTGTTGAGGCGCTAGCCCGATCTCACAGGGGCCAATGCACCACAAATTTAAGCGGATCCACACACTACGAAGTCATTCGCATGTGGCTACGAGGATCATGAAGCCTAACAAACCACAAAGTTCCACTCTAGAAGCTCATATTGGCATCGAAAGCAAAAGAATCAAGCCGTCAGACCCAAAGTCAAGGAGTTGCTACACATGCTTCTCAAGGAGTGCCATGACACCTGTCAACAAGGATGTTTTGTAGCTGAAAACACTTCGTAGAAACTTGCAAAGTACAATTCATGGGATAAGATGGATGTTGACGCATGTCGCAAACTTTCGCAAAAGTTGCAAAATATGCCAATACACAAGATTGGCACACCATACCACATGGGTTTTTGCAACCACAACCAATACCCAAAAACTATGGACAAACATCTCCATGGATTTTGTGACAGATGTGCCTTTCACATCGGACGAGTTCGACGCTGTTTTTGTCATGGTTAACCGATTCTCAAAGATGGCGTACTTCATCTCGACCACTGTGGATTTAACTACCAAAGGAGTAGTGCAAACATTCCTTGACCAAATCATCCGAGTGCATGGAGTTGTGTGATAAATCACTAGTGATCAAGATGCGCAGTTTGTGAGCCAATTTTGGGGAGATTTGATGCTTCTGTATCGTGGTTGACATAAACTTCTAACGACATTATCCTTAAACTGAAGAACAAACCGAGCAAGAAATCAAATGCTCAAACAACTCCACAAAACCCTATGTGAACCTCTTGGCACTGACTGGGCAGTCAAGCTGTCAAGCAGGGAGTTTCCATAAAACTCAGTAGCATGTTTTGCAACCGGGAAAACAATGTTTCAGATGGTTTACAGAGTAGAGCCAATCACCGTAATCAATCTACAGACCAAGAGCAACATTCGCGCTTTCGACACTCATTGGCAAGAATTTGATGCAAATGGGGAAGAAAATTGCCACATCATTGCAAAAATGTAAGCAGCCTTGAAGTGGCAAGCCGATAAACATTGACAAGTAAAGGGGTTCAAGAGGGGTTAAAAAATCCTGCTCAAATTTGCAATAGTTAAACTCCACGGATCAAGCAACCCAAAGTTCAAACTCTAGTGGTTGGGAGATTTTTCCATCTTGGAAATGTGCACTCCAGTTGTCGCAAAACTCGGACTTCCC
Organism: Penium margaritaceum; assembly: GCA_023375785.1. Lineage (NCBI taxonomy): Eukaryota > Viridiplantae > Streptophyta > Zygnematophyceae > Desmidiales > Peniaceae > Penium > Penium margaritaceum. The sequence goes on from SZWC01004255.1 coordinate 87,553, forward strand.
GTGACATGCATATTCACCTAATCTTCGACATGAGTAAAGCACAACACTATCTCAATCTATTGAAAGACTTTCCTAGACGTGTGGTACCTGCCCTGCCACCCAAGATCGCAGACGGTGATCACGAGTGACCTATGTTTTGCTATGTCGCTCTTGGCCTACATCGCGACTAAGTCACGACTGTCCTTTTTTTGTGTTCAAGGGGAATCATCCTGAATCACGACTACTTTCCGGTCATTATCCAGACTCACCATAACCTACTTGCGACATTGCTCAATGCGTCAAGACTACGAGCAACAATCTCTTGAGCAAATTTCACAGATCTTGCAAACCTCAAGTTAAAGCTTGAATCCCCACATAAAAAAAGACTTCTTGGGGGAGCAAAACGTGACACAACGTTGCATCACATGATCCTATGAATGACCAAATGGCTTGATGGAGCCTCATTTATTTGCTCTTGCTATTTTGTAAACATTGTTGATTTTCGACACTTCAAACAACAAAGCAAAATTTCCACTTATAAAAATACACAACTAACCCCAATCTTGTTAAAAGTTCCAAACTGTGTTTCCAATTGTGAACCTCTTTACTTACGCTAGCGCAATCAAAGTATGCACTTGTATGTTTAGAATTATTCACAACGTTTTAAAATCCATCTTGGTGGGATATACACTTGTTTCCAACTTCGGCGGAGTACATCCTCACATTGCAATAAATGTGACATTATTACCGTGATTAGGGTATACAAATCATGATGTAGCCACTATGTGATTTTTTCCTTATTATTTTCGAAATGNAACCCCAATCTTGTTAAAAGTTCCAAACTGTGTTTCCAATTGTGAACCTCTTTACTTACGCTAGCGCAATCAAAGTATGCACTTGTATGTTTAGAATTATTCACAACGTTTTAAAATCCATCTTGGTGGGATATACACTTGTTTCCAACTTCGGCGGAGTACATCCTCACATTGCAATAAATGTGACATTATTACCGTGATTAGGGTATACAAATCATGATGTAGCCACTATGTGATTTTTTTGCTTATTATTTTTGAAATGCATACACATAGTAGTGAAATGGAAATGTGTGCATTCATGGAATGAAAATGTTTTTTATGATGTTCACTTCTCAAAGTGTTTTGATGAAGGAAAGAAGTGTTCATTAAAGTTCACCTATTTCCCAAGTGGCTTCTTTTGATTCATCATTGTGACAGATTAAATTTTGAGCATCTAGTTCACAATACCACTATTCAATGATAAAAAATTTGATTTCATAGTCCATGATAACCAATTCATGTCCTAAATTCCACAAATTTTGTTCTCAAAATGTTGTACCTTTCCATTGTTGCAATCATCTTTCCCATCATGTAGGTTGTGCAATTTGAAATGTAAAACACCACATTCAATATGAATTACTTCACATGTTTCAAGAATGTTTCTCATGGATTTTACCATATACACAAGGAGTGAAGATCTAGAAGCATCCAAACGGACAGTTATGCCGATGGCATACACAGGGTCCGAACCCAAAAATGACGTAGTTTCCGTTTCACCTCCCTCGTCCAACATCGCAACTTAGACCCGACCATAATTTCCTCACTTGAAGGAATTTCCTCAAAATACCCCGAAATCCTTGCGCGATGATGACCACTTTCACGTAACTCCTAGTAGCTCATCGAAACTTATTCTTGACGATCCTCAATTGTTTGAGACTCCAAACAATGGTTTTTCAATCAAATTTGACAAACCTTGCAATCCTCAAATTCGATCTCAAAGTTCATCATCAAACCAACAAGGGACTTCTCAATTAAAAAAATCAGAAGGCTTCATTGCGTGGTGCCAACTGGTGAAAACCCAAAACGGCTTGACCGGGCCTCATTTTCTCGCTCTTGCTATTTCTATATTTGTTACCAAGTTTTGGCACTTACAAACGAATTATGATTCATGCTTCTTGATAATACCTTATTAACCCCAATCTTGTGAAAAGTGACAAGCTTCGTCTTTAACTATGAACAACTTTGATTTCGCCAGTGTAACAGTTGGTTTCAAAGCTCATCGGCCTCGGTGGATCCCAAGACTGATTTCTACATTGACAAGAGATTCGCAAATGTTTTCAAGTGCATCTCCATCATCGAGAAATTCCAAGACCTCACAACAAAGTTGATATGCAGAATGAGTACACCTGTGACAGTAGTAATAATCGGTAAAGATACTAGCGATGGTCGAAGGCAACTCGTGTTGGACCTTCAACCTCATTGAGGGGGATGAGCGGATGACGGCAGGCAATTTGATTGGCGCGATGAATCTGGTGCAAGCATGTTAAACATGCCAAATGTTCCTTATCCACCAACGAGTACAACTCTTTTGTCCACACAAGGCAAGATTGCACAGTTGACTGGCCGGCTTGCGCAGATGGAAGCTTTTCAACAATTGCTTGTCAAACAACCGTAATAGTGTTCCACCAAAATCTGTAATTCAAAAGCATGAGAAGTGGTACTTGCTGCTCAACCCCACATAAACAAGGCTTCAATTTGTCTAAGACTTCGTGATCCCTTCAATCTGGCAAATTCCAAGGGATTGACTATCAAGATGTTCTGGACATGTTTTGAGAGATACTTCACTATCGCTTGAGTTCACTCCAATGCACTAAAGATGAACCTTGCAGCCTCGCTTTTTCGAGGCACTGCTTTAAGTTGGCGGGCCTATCTTATTGTTATCTAATGGCAACAGATAGTCAAAGGCACTTATTCAACGGTTACCACATCGTCAGCATGAAGCATACTCTTTTCCAAGGAGGTTTACCCAACCTCAAAATCATCAATAACACCCCCAGCCAACTCGCACGAGCTACCCAAGTTCACTTTGCTTACTTTGGCAAGCTAAACAAGAAAATACACGTTCGTTACTAGCTGCAACGAGTGAAGCAGCTTTCTAGCAGGGAAAAGTACACGCGAAGTTTTCATAAGATCATCACCGGATATAGCTTCACAGGGGATGAACTCTTTTTTCACTACAACAACGACCAAAGTGAGCTATTTGTAGAGCATTTGCAATTGAAAACGTCACCAAAGATTTTCCTTCCATCATCATAGGCATCAAACGTATCAACTCTGTACAATTTAACTCAAAGCTCAAGGGATCCTATGGCTTTCACCTAAAGTTTAAACAACGACAGACCAACAAGCATCGGTCGCAAAACTTGAAAAACTTGACTTTGATGGAAGTTGATGCCATTGAGAAAAAAGGAACCAATGGACTAGTTACAACTGCGAAAAGATTAGACACTTTATCAAGAATTACCTGAGACAAAACCAATGGGTGGTAAGCAAAAGAAACAAAAAATGAGAGAAGGAGTTGGGATACAGGTGAGAGCTGGATTAGACAACAAAAAGGCTAGCCCCACCGTAAAAACTACACAAAATGATCGCCCACCCAAACGACTACAAGCACCTCATCGAGGAGTTTGTGAGATCCAAACGAGTGACAAGGGATACAAGAATGACAAACTTGTGACATGCTAAAGTGCAACTGAGGGGTTGAAAATTTTGGAAATTCCTATGGGCGTCACTTCAAGGAGATACATCTCATAATTGTTTATCGAATCATCTGGGTTTGAAGCATGAAGAAGGAGCTTTTGAAGGAAAAACAGTCTCAAAGGACTTTGCATCCACCAACTAAAGCAGCCACAATGATTGTAGATTGGAAACTATAGAATGTAACTGTCAGGACACCCTACCTTATGAAAGAATACAAGGTGATTCTTGTTTGAGATTTCTTGTACCAACATAATCCACCATTTGACTAATGTTGTGTCATTGTTTACATCAAATGCGACGAGTAGCAGATCTTTCAACCGCTTGCAAAACAGCCAAAAGCTAGTCTACATGTAACAAATGGCATTGATACAGCCACAAACAACATAATAGTTGTGGTAGTAATAGCACAGGCACAACAGCCATCAGTTACACCAATCTCACTTGACGTGGCAAAGAGTTAAATGAGGAGAGGAGCCTTGGCGTGGTTGGTCCACGTTGCTTCAAGCAGCACAAGTAACAAAAGAGTCACCACAACTGACGTGTTGACCTCATTAGCGCCCTCTGTAGCGAATTTTTCATACGACCAGAGAAGTTCACCTATTTTTTGAAAGAATTTGAGGGGTTGCTCCTTGTCAAGTTACCAAGTAAACTTCCCCCAAAACATGACATCGACCACCAAATCAAGCTCAAAATCGGTAGTAGACCAATCATCAAAGGAACTTACCGAATGAGTGACCACAACCTCACGGAGCTCAAGCAAAAGCTAGACAACATGCTAACTCAGGGGTTCATCTGATCTTCTGTTTCTTCGTATGCTACACTAGTAATTGACATAAAGCAAAAAACTAGCAAAACATGGATCTGCGTGGATTACCAGACGTTGAACAACATCATGATGAAGAACCACTACCTTCTCCCTTGAGTGGACACGCTTTTTGACCAACTCGCTGGAGAATCTGCCTTTCCAACAAAATCAACTTACACAGTGGTTACCACCAAATTCACGTCGTCGTTGGGGATGTCGGGAAATCTGCCTTTCCAACACAATATGAGCACTTTGAGTTCACAGTTATGCAATTTACACTCACAAACACCCTCGCAACATTCATGAAAGCAATGAACAACATTTTCCATCCATGCATGAAAACTTTTGTCATGTTATACCTCGAAGACATCCTCGTGTATACCTCAACTCGTGAGGATTATCAGAGACATCTTCGACAAGTAGTCAAGGTCAATTGGTGGGAGACGTTCTACGAGAAGCACTCAAATCATGACTTTGGTAAACGCTCAATTGAGTTTCTCTTCCACGTCATCGACGGTGGATTAATATCTATGGATCCAAAAAACATTTTTGCGGTGGCAAAATGGCCAAATCTGACAAAAATATGCAACTTACAAGCTTTTCTTGGGCTTTGCAACCATCATTCAAGGCTTGCTTATGAATATGCACGACTATAAGAGCCTCTTTCTGACCTCAATTGCAAAAATTACAAGTTGAGTTAGGGAGACAAAAAACAAGAAGCTTTCACATTTTTACGTAAAGCTCTGACCTCGATGCCAACCCTCTTATTGGCAGTTCCAATGGCCAACAACATCATGGGCATGAATGCTTTCGATATTGCAATTGGGGCGGTCCTCCTACAAAACAACGTTGGAAGAGAATAACCCATCGTGTATACATCGCGGAAGCTTCACAAAGCGGCGCTTTTCTATGTCGTCCATGAGAGAAATGCTCGCCGCTATTCATGCCTTCAAAACGTGACGCTAGTGTTTTGAGTGCGGCAATTGTGTGGTTTGAACATATCACCATGCCCTCATGTACCTGAAAAAACAGCCAAACCTTAGCTTCATTCAAACTCGATAAATAGGATTCTTTGAGTTAACCTCGTCTAGAAGATGGAGTTTGAGCCAAGATGAAAAAATCGAGCGGACGCGCTAAGACGTTGACTCGATCTCATGGAGTTCACCAAAGTATAGACTGAAGCAGAACCATATGTGGAAAAACTATTCACACGAGGGTACAAGGACAATGGAGCCTACGACACCAAAACTATTCACTTTGCAGTCATCGTTTAGTGTAGAAGGAAGAAAAACAAGATCATTGTCCCCAAAATCGAGCAGCTTTGGTGCATGATTCTCAAAGAAAGCCATGACACCGTGCAAGGAGGCCACTTTGGAGTCAAAAAAACTTTGAAAAAGCTTGCAAAGAAATACTCATGGGATAAGATGTGGGTTGACATTGCAACCTTTGGAAAAAGCTGCGACCTTTGTTAGCAACTTAAGAGTCAATGCACAAAACCCCTCAGAATAAAAAAAACCTTTACCAATGCGAGTTAGACTGTGGGTCGACGTCTCCATGGATTTTGTGACAAGTTTGACCATCATACTTGACTGGTTTGACGTTGTACTTGTTTTTTTTGACACGTTCTCAAGATGGCAGATTTCATCGCAACCACTACGGATCCAACTGCGAAAGGAGCAACCCGACTTCTCCTTCACCAAATCATCCGACTACATACAGTTCCGCAAGCAATCACAAGTGGTTGTAACACGCAATTCATCAAACAATTTTGGCGAGAATTGATGTAACCATTTGGGATTCAAGTTGAACTTTCAACGTTGTTCCATCCACAAACTGATGATCAAACCAAGCAAACCAACCAAATGCTTGAACAAGTTCTCCAAACCCCATGCAAATGCTATGCCCCTTACTCGGCTGTCAAGCTGCCCGTAGTGGTGTTTGTATACAATTTTACAGCATCTGTTACAACGAGGAAAGCACTGTTGGAGAAAAACAAACCAACCCTATTGAATTGCTGAATGAGAGAAACATCCTTGCCATCGACACTCATCAACAAGAGTTTTCACAATCTGGGGAGAAATTTGTTTAGCCCTCGCAAAAGCATAAGCAGCTATGTAGCGGAAAGCCAATTAACATCCACAAACCGAGGATTTCAAGATGGTTGACAAAGTTGTTTTCAACTTTGAAATAGTCAAACTTCGCAGATCAAGCAATTTGAAGCTCAAACCCCGGTGGTTATGGCCTTTCAATATCTTTGACATGTGCACTCTAGTCTTGACAAACCTTTGACTAGCCAACAACATATTAATCCATTTGGTTTTCTACACTAGCAAACTTTAACAGTACATTGATTCGACGAAAGATTTTCCTAGATGTGTGGCACTTGCTCTACCACCCACGATCACATACAGCAACCATGAGTACAAAGATGAGGAAATCCTTAATGAAAGACAAAAAGGAGCAAAATATTAACACTTATTTAAGTGGAAGAACTATGAAGCCGCAAATAATAGTTTGATGCCGTACAGTTAATTCTCAGACGTCGATTTCCTCATCAACAGCTACCAAGCCGCACTAGGGCCGCATGGTGGTAACGAGCTTGGACGTCGCGGCTAGAAGGGGGGGGGGAAGTGTTATGCCGACGACATACGCAACTCCCAAACCCAGAAATGACCTTTTTTTCATTATGCTACCCCCTTCCTACATCACGATTTAGTCGTGACCGTTTTTCTTGCGCTCTTAGGGATTTCTTTGAAGTACCCCAAGATCCTCCCAAGATGACGGCCTGTTTCAAGTTACTTCTAGAAACTCATTAGAACATATTCTTGACAATGATTATTGATTCAACACTACAAGAAAAGTTCTTATGAGCGACTTTGACCAACCTCATCAACCTTGAATTTGATCTCGAAGACCCTTCTTGAACCAACAAGGGACTTCTTGGATCAACAAATGAAAACACACAGTCGCATCACACAAACCACCAAAAACCCAAAACGGCTTGACCGTGCCTCATTTCCTTGCTCTCACCATTTGTATGTATGTTGCCAAGTTTTGGCACCTAGGAAGGAAGTAAAACTTTTGCTTCTAATAAATACCCAACTGATTCCAATCTTGTGAAAATTGACAAGCTTTGTTTTCAACTGTGAACCACTTCACTTTTGCTTGTGTATCATTGAGTACCTCTTCCTAGGGCATAAACATGTGTTAGAAAATGCATTTAAATTTTTGGATATGTTTAAGATTGGTTTTGTTTTGTCATTTTATGCTTGTTTTTGCATTTTTATGTTTTTCTCTCTATCTCTTTCCCTCTCTCTCTCTATATATCACTCTCTCTCTCTCTCTCTATCTTTCTGTCTTTGTGTGTGTGTGTGTGTGTGTGTGTGTGTGTGTGTGTGTGTGCGTGTGTGTGTGCGTGTGTGT
>SZWC01004255.1:109351-137702 GCA_023375785.1 Penium margaritaceum
GTACGGAATTATCACCGACCCGACTCAAAGTCCATGCCAGCTTGTCTGCAATGCAGGTCAAGAGACGTATTCGACAAGGTTGTCGATACTTCTTGGCTCAGCTGCAGAAAGTGGAGGACGACGTCACGGAAGACACGCCACAAGAGATCAGATCTCTATTGGCGGAGTTCTCGGATGTATTCCAAGACCCACCGGCTGGGCTTCCACCATAAAGACACATGGGCCACACAATTCCATTGCAACCAGAGGCGACTCCTCCGTTCAGACCCATGTATCGCCTTAGTCCAGCAGAAAGGCGAGAGGCCGAACGCCAAATCAAAGAGTACCTTGCAAAAGGATGGATCGAGCCAAGTAGCTCACCGTATGGTGCGCCGATCTTTTTTGTGAACAAAAAGGACGGTGGTTTATGCATGTGCATGGATTACCGGGCGTTGAACAAGCTGACGGTGAAAAATTGATTCCCCTTACCGCGGATTGAGGACCTTTTTGACCAACTCCAAGGCGCAAAATTATTCTTGTCCTTGGATTTGTCTCAAGGGTACCATCAAATCCGCATCACGAAAGATGATGTGCCCAAAACCGCGTTTTGAACACACATGGGACACTATCAGTTCCGAGTGTTATGCTTTAGGCTTACAAATGCCCCAGCAACTTTCCAAGGAGAAATGAACCGAACGTTCGCCAAGCAACTCAGCCAGTTTGTCTTGGTTTACCTGGATGACATCCTGGTTTTCTCCAAATCAATGGAGGAGCACATAGAACATCTGCGCGAAGTTCTCGCAATCCTTTGGGAACAGAAGTTCTATGCGAAAGTGAGCAAGTGCGAGTTTGCACAAGATGAGCTCGAGTACCTTGGACACATCGTCGGCAAGGACGGCATCTGCGTCGACCCATGAAAAGTCCAAGCCGTTGTGGACTGGCCACGCGTCGAAAATGTTGGGCAGATTCGGTCTTTCCTCGGCCTTGCAAACTACTTTCGACGGTTTATGCAAGGGTATTTGACCCTGGTAGCACCGCTAACCAGACTCACGCGAAAAGACGTGCGTTGGGAATGGACATCTGATTGCGAGAATGCTTTTCTCAAAGTCAAAGAGCTTCTATCCAGAGCACCCGTCCTAGTTCTTCCAGATCCATCGCAACCGTGGGAGGTTTGATGTGATGCGTCTGTAGGAGAACTTGGAGCCATCCTCATGTAGAACGGTCACCCAGTTGCGTATGAGAGCCGAAAGCTCATCCCCACGGAAACGCGGTACACGACTCGGGATCAAGAGCTCCTTGCGGTAGTGTACGCTTTCAAGATGTGGCGTTGCTAGCTAGAGGGTGCTGAAGGGGGTGTGACGGTCGTGACCGACCATAATCCATTGGTGTTTTTCCAAACGCAACCGAACCTGTCAAGACGATAGGCGTGTTGGAGCAAATACCTGAGTCGATTCTCGTTCACATGGGAATATCGACCAGGACGCATCAATGTGGCCGATCCACTAAGCCGATAGCCTGTGGAAATTAAAGCAACCACCGAGGTCAGTGGGTGTTTTATGGCCATCGCAACAGCAACCGTACAACCACCAGATCCCCCTGTACCTCTACGGCAACCACCACGAGAGATTATCGATTACAATGGCTTTGTAAACAGGATCCGGATGGGATACTATGTGGATTCTTGACTTTCGAAATCTGTCAAGACTCTCGAAATCTAGACAAGTACGGCTTGGTGGAGGCCGCAGGAATCTTCTGGCACGGAGAACAAGTTGTTGTGCCAAACTCGGGAGACCTTCGAGCAAAGGTTATCTCCCAGTTCCACGACCCGCCGGTCGCAGGTCACGTGGGACCCCGAAAGACCGGACAGGCACTCTCGGACCACTATTGGTGGCCAGGGTGGAGTGTCGATGTTTGTAAGTATTGCATGACATGCGACCCATGTCTTCAAAATAAGGCTAGTAACAAGAAGCCTGCGGGACTCCTCAAGCAGCTTCCCATTCCTGGGACTCCATGGGAGTGCGTCAGCATGGACTTCATTACTGGTCTTCCGGACACGGCCCATGGCCATGATGCAATACTAGTGGTTGTGGATCTTTTGACGAAGATCACACACTTCATTCCTACAACCACTGACGTGAACGCAAAGGAGACCGCTCGTCTCTTCTTTGGGGGTGTCGTAAAGTACCACGGCTTGCCGTTGCGCATTATCTCCGATCGAGATCAAAAATTTGTTAGTAAGTTCTGGCAAAAGATGCACGAGTACTTCAGCAGTGAGTCACAAATGTCAACAGCATTTCACCCTCAAATTGACGGACAAACAGAGCGCATGAATCGCACTCTGGAGCAGATGCTCCACATGTACGTGGACCCTGCCATGCATGATTGGGACGAATTCCTAGCACCGGCAGAGTTTGCGGTGAACAACTCGGTGAACGAGTCCACACAGTACACACTGTTCGTGTTGAACAGTGGTCGACATCCAGTGGTACCCTCTTCATTGGTGAAGAGTGGGAGTACAGGAGGGCAGGTTCCTTCCGCTCAAGCCTTTGCCGAGCGCATCGACTCCTTGTTACAGGAGGCAAAGGGTCACCTTCAAGCAGCTCGGCAGCGACAAAAGGCATATGCCGACAAAGGTCGCCGGGAGGTGTCGTTTGACATCGGTGAGAAAGTATTACTCAGCACTAAAAACCTTTCGTTGAAGTCGCCAGGGGCAAGAAAACTTCTATCGAAGTGGATTGGGTCGTTTCCCATAGTGGCACGCATCCGGCCAGTGGCATACCGATTACTACTTCCGCCGAGTATGAAGATACATGACGTGTTTCATGTGAGCCTGCTGGCTCTGTATACGGCAGAAGGAACCGTTCACCCACCGCCTGCAGTCCTGGCTGCCGACGGCCAATACGAGGTCCTTCGCCTACCCCAGCACCGAGAGCGTACTCTTCGGTCACGCGTTGTCAGAGAGTACCTCGTTCATTGGGCCGGTTGTGGACCTGAACATAATTCATGGGAGCCCGAATCTCGGTTGCCCACAGGGGTGATCAACGAGTACTGGAGCGAGCTTGCAGCTCGCACAGATCGACGTGTGGCAGGAGGTACCACCTGAACGCGGGAAAAGTGAACAACATTCCCACAGGGCAGCATTCATGGACAGCGACCATAGGAGGTTGGGGACGCCCAACATGGTTGTCGCGCGGACGCTCCAGCCTAAAGGGGGGAGGCCGCTAGCCGTGCTCACCTACAAGCTGCAGCTTAGGTCTAAGTACCATGCACGTGTTCATGCTTAGCTGGTGATTGAAATTATAAATTTTCTTTCACAATGTTGATGACTCATTGACTGACAATCCTACTTGTTGTTCATGAACCGGGACGGTTCATAATAAGTGGGGAGGAATGTAGCGGGAGGGCCGGTTCGGCCCTCCCTCCTCGCTGAAGCGAGGGGTGGTTGCGCACCACCCCTCGCGTCAGCGAGGGCTGGCCGGCGCCCAGCACTTCGCTGGCCGCCGGCCAGCTCGCTGCCGGCTGGACGGCCGGCGGCCGGCCAAGTGACCGGCCGGCCACCGGCCGGCCAGCCACCAGCCGCCGATCGCGGCCTCAGCCCGATCGGTGGCTGAGAAGCCACGAGGGCCTTGAGGGCGAGGCCTCGTGGCCTCGTGCCCTCGCCCCTCCTCGCCCTCCTTGCAAACGAGCAAGAGAGGACGAGGGATAGGGGGAGCGAGGGTGAGGTGAAATTCGCTGGTGCGAAATTGCCAGCGTGCCTCGCACGTGACGATTTCGTGCCAGAACGACAAAATATGAATCGAAGTTCGTTTACGACGAACTTTGACATAAAACGAACGAAATAACTCGTGCGAACACACAAGTTCGAGGTAAAAACCCCCGGTTTGGGTCCCAAAACCAGGGGTTTGGTTAAAAACGGAAATGGGCCTCCGGAGACTCGAAACATTCGAGTCTCCCTGCTCTGGGTCGTTGATGACGATTGCCCCTCAGTCTTGCGAAGGGGGTAAACCCCTGACGCGGACTGAGAACGCCATTCTGCGAACTCCGACGACGACTTTAGAGCAGGAGCTGGAGACTCAGCCCGTTACAGGAACCAATGAATCCAAATTCATACACTCTATGGGTACACCACATGTCGGCACATAGAAGAAGATACCATGAATTCTCCTTTCATACTATTTCCGATGAATGAATTTGGTAAGAACCTTCCCAGTCAGAAAAATTTCAACAGATTCATGCACACTTCATGAGAAGGGCATATAACCATGATTGAAAGTTTGTGGAAATTTCCAATATTTCAAATTTTGGGCTAAAACATTCTCATGATTGTTTACTGAATTTTTATTAGGGTTCCTTTAATGCGTGTAGACTTCCAAAATGTATAACTGGCAATGTATTAACATTCACAGATATTATTGACACTTCACCACAAAAGCCATCTTTTTCTTAGTGGGCGTGTAACAAAGGACATAAAGATATGTATACGTAGCTTTTGTTTTTTTTCTAGACCATGGTACAAGCTCCTAAATTTATGCATAGGTCTTGAACACTTACCTCACCGGCTTCTGGCGGAATTTATGCTGAGTAGGCTTTACATGACATCTTTTGAGAGTAAAAAGATTCATAAATGCAATGAGTTGTCATTCGTAACCTGACCAAGATGTCCGTTGAACTTAACACCTGTTTTTTTCTGTTTGCTCACACAGCCCAGGCGCCCATCCATCCTTTGGACCACAAAGTGTACACAGGGAGTGGATGGGGATGTGCATGGCAGTTTGCACCATACTTGGCTTGATTTCACACTATTTACTCCACACAGAGAATGCATCTATGAAGGTTCCTGATTGCACTTGTGTACAGTCTTTTCTGACAAGAACCAGGCGGACTACGCACTTCCGTATGAACCCACGTTATGAACATTTCTGGTGGAGGGGGCTGGAGGAGTCCAGTTCCAGGTCCCAGCCCTTCCTCCCCCAAGTGAAATGTGTTATGTTCTGTGTATGCCCCTGGTCCAATCAGAGGAAGATTTAGACTGGGTATGCACTGCGCTTGTAGCGCAAGTCCCCCAGCAACATGCAAGAGAGGCTGAGAGAGACAAGGCATGCACTGCTCATCCTTGTGGAGCCCCAAGTCCCCTTGCTCTATTCTTTGTAGTCTACCTGGTGCATGCTCCTTAGGACAACTTCCTACAGCCTAGTGGGTGAAGGCATCGTCTCGCAAGGGAGAGATCCGGGGTCGAATCCCGCCAGGACCAAAATTGTCTTTGTGACTAAAAAGGGCCAAGGAAGCTTCCTAGAAGCCTCTAAGGTCCAAGGTGGATCAAGCGCCATTTGGCAGTCACAGAGTGTGCCATGTCATCAAAGCTGATGACACTGTCTAGGGTGGCCTTGGGGGGAGGCCCCCTTCAAGGAGCCACTGGGAGCACTGTCCAGAGACTATACAAGGCCTGTCATTTGCATGTGATTATATATCATCTCTTACTCTTGAGACTTGGGAGAAAACTAATCCCTTGTTGGCCACCAAGAAAGAGTGTAAAGAACAAGTGCAAGTGCACACTTTGGTGTGTAGCATTGCCAGTTGGGTGAGAGTTTGGAACACTCTCCGGCCACGGTTGGGACAAGCTAAGTGAACCTTTCAGTGTGGAAACACCACTCCGTGGGTGATCTCTACCTTGGTTGAAATACCAAGGGCGGTCGGCGGTTTGCCTGTCGGCGACGTTTACTCTAGACCGTGGCCAGGTGCGGAGTGACAAAATGTGCACACGACAAGGTCACGTGGAAGTGCTTGTTGAATACCACGTAAGAGGCAAGAACATCTACACTAGTGTAAATGTACGACAGAACCATACAGACCATCGTTTCATGTGGATTGACTGTTGACGCCCACCGAGTACTTTTTTTGAAAGATCAAAGTTAAATATGGGGTCCGTATCAATCAAGAAACTGTTTGTGATAGTTCCATTGGATCTATCCATTTGATGTCATCAGATGCCACCTAATTATAGTTCAGGAAGAATTCACTGCTGGGTAGACGTCAACAACCAATCTTGGATGTCGAACGCCATCGGCACTCTATTCAACAACCGTTTGATTGTTGAATCAAACGGAATTTGACAGATTAGTTTTACATTGAGGTGATACCATTTCTAGTTTTGCAGTTATCCTTTTGTTTTTCCGACTTTGACAATGTGATATGTTTCTAAAGAGATCTGCAGGAAGATTTCTTGGAGCACTTCCTCCACAATAGCTAAGAGACCATCGGCTGGAGGGGTATGCAACAGAATGCACCTTGAAAATCTGTAGCAGTCATCAGCCTCATCAGCCTACATCGGCCTCAACGAAGCAGAACAGCAGAGACTAAGTGAGCATCCTTGACCACACCGTAATCATGCCGGGGGTTCAGGAGATCGTTCCAGTCACCTCACGGCCCGCCGAGTTGGGTGCGGCCAACGCCATCACACGCTTCAATGGAAAAGCCTTCGGCACGTGGAAATGGCACTTTGAGGTGGTGATGCGCGTGCGCGGGTATCTCAACATGCTGAAAGGGACGGAGGTAGCACTGGAGGATGAGGCAAGCGCAGAATATGCAGGGTGGCAAGAGCAGAATGACATCGCTCTCGCACTCCTCGTCACGTCCATAAGCTCCTCCCTAATCTCCCACATCGAGGGTGCACGATGGCAGCTGAGACTAACACCAAACTGACGAACGTGTACCAATCAACTTCCCTCGCCAATCGAATCATCCTGCAGCGCCTCATCGGGCTGCGGGTGGGCGAAGGGGAGTCCATCTCGGACTTCCTCCAGCAGTTCGAAGGACTGCTTCAAGAAGCCCGCGCCATGTCCTGGCAGCTCGACCAACAGATGCAGGCCATGATTCTCCTCATGGCCTTGCTGCCAAGCTGGAGCCCCATAATCACCACCTTGGGTGGTTGGGAGGAGTCGGAGTTCACGTACCCTCGTGTCTCCGAGTTTTTTTGGAACGAGGCCATGCGACGCAACAACGGCGTCATCAACAACGCCGCATACGCGAGTGGCTCGGGAGGCACCTCATCTCATGGCAACAGCAGAGGCAGTGGCAGCGGGAAGAGCGGCAAGAAGTAAGGAGGCGGTGGTGGGAGCAGCAACGTGAGTAAGAAGGTGGACTCAACGTCCACGAGCATGATGGCCGAGAGCAAGGCCCCTCCCAAGGGCTCTGCGCTGCTGCGGCCGGGAGCCTTCGGGCTCGACAGTGGCACGGACTACCACACCTCTCGCGAGGCATGTGGCTTTTCGTCCCTCACACCATCCACGGCCAAGTTCCGGTGTGCCAACGGCGGCATCGAGTACGCAGCTGGTGAGGGAGAGAAGGTCGTGCACACGCGGCTCAACAGAGCTGACAAGGAGTTGCGGCTGTAGAACGTCGTCTACATGCCAACTTTCGCCGCGAACCTCCTCTCTGTCTCACGGATTACGGATCACGCGATGACACTGGTGTTCACACAGAAGGAAGCCATCATCCTCAAGAATGAGGACGTGACGATTACCTACACTGCGTCAGACCTTGTCGCCAAGGTGCCACGAACAGATCGACTCTACGTTCTGCAGACAAAGAGCGCGGAGGGGCACGCTGGGGCGGCAAAGGCAGGAGCGGAAGCTGCACCATCACCGAACGTCAAGTCACCATCCATGCCGCCTGCTGTGGCAGCTAAAGACGCGGGAGCAGCAACTGCAAAGCTGTGGCACAGACGCCTTGGGCACGTGGACGACAGCACCCTGCAGGTCATGCAGGAGCAGAAGCTTGTACGCGGGCTGGAGGGGTGTGAGCTGAAGGGTGGATGCAACGCTGGGTGTGAGGCTTGCCTGCAAGGCAAGACAAAGCGGAAACGCTTCTCCAAAAACGGTCGCAGAACAGAGGGCATACTCGACCTCGTCCACAGCGACGTGTGTGGTCCCATGCGTACCATGTCCAACGGCAGCTCCAAGTACCTCTTCACCTTCATCGATGATTACTCTCGGAAGGTGTGGGTGTACTTCCTCAAAATGAAGGGAGAGGTGCTGGAGCGCCTGCAAGAGTTTGTCGCCATGGTGGAGCGACAAACCGGGCGGAAGGTCAAGGCCCTGCGGAGCGACAACGGCGGAGAGTACGAGGGGTGCAAGCCGTGGCTTCGGGCACACGGCATTGTCCACCAACCTACTACCCCCTACACACCGCAAAGCAACGGCGTGGCCGAGCGCATGAACCAGACCATTCTGGCCATGACGCGAACCATGCTGTTCGAATCAAAGCTCCCTCCTCGCTTCTGGGCGGAAGCAGCGCGCACTACATGCTACCTCATCAACCTCATGCCTGCTGCAGCACTGCGCAGCAAGGGAACAGAAAAGGAGCAAAGTGCAGAACGCACGATGCCGCAGGAGGCGTGGTCGGGAAAGAAACCGGATGCCTCTCACCTAAAGGCATTTGGCTGCACGGCTTGGGCCAAAGTCCAGGACGGGCAAGGAGCGAGGAAGTTGGATGCACGTGCGCGCAAGTGCGTGATGATCGGCTACGAGGCCGCGCACAAGGCGTACAGGCTGTGGGACCAGGCAGCACGGAGAGTCATCACCTCCAGAGATGTGACCTTCCAGGAAGAGTCACACGGCAAGGAAGAACTGCTGGACCCAGAGAACTCTCCAAAACAGGGAGAGTGGATCGTGCTGCTGGAGGCGAGTGACAAACCCCCGCCTGACTGGCGTGGGACGCGAGTGGCCGTAGACAGCGAGGCTGCCAATTCAGGGAGAGCGTCCGCTCAGGCTGAAGCGGACTTGACATCCGACACCGCGTCGGAGACATCCGAGGCCTCCTCAGAGGCCAGTGGCTCTTCCCTCCCAGCGACCCCTCCTGAGGAAGCACAGCAGCAGCAGCAGCACAAGCAGCCAGCACCAGCACCACTGCGGCGCAGTGAGCGCCAAGCAAAGCCTGCAAAGCAGTACGACGGAGGGAAGGCCAAGTGGACTGGCCTGAGCTGGTCGTGCCTTGCGCAGGGAGATCCGGCTACCATCGCCGAGGCTCTCTCGCGGCCGGACGCCGCTAAGTGGAAGGAGGCGATGGAGAGCGAGCTCGCCTCCATCAAAGAGAACGGAACGTGGGAGCTGGTGGACAGACCACCAAACGCACACGTGGTGGGCGTGAAGTGGGTCTTACGCATCAAACGCAAGCAAGACAACAGCATCGACAAGTACAAGGCAAGGATTGTCGCGAAGGGGTTCTCGCAGAGAGCAAGGTCTGAGTACGACGAGACCTACTCTCCTGTCGCGTCTTTCCCCTCCATCCGCACCTTGCTGGCTGTGGCTGCGGCGCGCAACATGGAAATCCACCAGATGGACGTCAAGACCGCCTTCCTCTAAGGGAAGCTTGACAAGGAGATACAAATGGAGGTGCCCGAGGGTGTTAAGGCAAAACCCGGGCAGGTGTGTCGCCTCATCAAGGCGCTCTACGGGCTAAAACAGGCCCCAAGGATCTGGTACAAGGAGATGGACAGCTTCATGGCCGGCCTTGGCTTCTCGCACTGCCACAACGACCCCAGTGTGTACGTGTGTGCGGATAACCAGGGG
Organism: Penium margaritaceum; assembly: GCA_023375785.1. Classification (NCBI taxonomy): domain Eukaryota; kingdom Viridiplantae; phylum Streptophyta; class Zygnematophyceae; order Desmidiales; family Peniaceae; genus Penium; species Penium margaritaceum. The sequence continues at coordinate 118,897 of SZWC01004255.1, forward strand.
CCGTTGCTGGTAGCGCTGTACGTGGATGACCTGATTCTGGCCTCCACCTCCATGAAGGCCCTCGACGCCCTCAAGGAGAAGCTGCATGGGCGATTTCAGATGAAGGACATGGGCGAGCTCGAGTACTTCTTGGGCATCGCCATACATCGCAACCGAGCTGCAGGCGCCATCGAGCTCAACCAGACGAAGTACATCTCAGAGGTGCTTCGGCACAATGGCATGGAAGACGCCAAACCCCTCAGCACTCCTCTCCCCACGAAATGCAATCTCACCTTCGCCCACTCCCCCAGCACGGAAGCCGAGCACCGCAAAATGCAGGATGTGCCGTACCAGCCTGCGGTGGGTAGCATCATGTATGCCATGGTTGGCACGCGGCCGGACATCTCCTTTGCTGTGGGGTTAGTCAGTCGGTTCGTGGCCAACCATGGGCCACTCCACTGGCAGGCCGTGAAGCGCAATTTGCGCTATCTCAACAAGACACGGCACATGGGGCTGCAGTACGGCGGCCTCCAAGGAACAGACCATTTGCGCCTCAAGTGCTACACCGACGCAAATTTTGGAGGCAACGTGGATGATAGGAAGTCCACCTCGGGCTTTGTGTGCCTTGTGAACGGCGGCGCTGTGTCGTGGGCCAGCCGCAAGCAGGACTGTGTCTCCATCTCAACCGCAGAAGCTGAGTATGTGGCACTGTCTGAGGTGTGCAAGGAGACGCAGTGGCTACGCAGCTTGCTCGCTGAGATGCACGCACCACAGAAGGAGGCCACGGTCGTCCATGTCGACAACCAGAGAGCGATGGACATCGCGTTCAAGGACACCCTCTCCAGGCGGACCAAGCACATCGACATCCGCTATCACTACACGCGCGACCTCGTCGCCAAGGGAGTGGTGGATCAGCAGTACGTCACAACCAAGCAGATGCTCGCGGACTTCCTGACGAAGCCGCTGGACAGTGACCCACACATGGCAGGGACACGGGGCATCGGGATGGTGAGCGCAGCAGACGAGGGCTGAATGGGCGGCCTACTTCACAGGTGGCCGACATCACTGGGCCCATGGCCGCAGCAGGAATCTAGCCGCAGATGGACGCAGGTACAAGGGAGAGTTTGTTATGTTCTGTGTATGCCCCTGGTCCAATCAGCGGAATATTTAGACTGGGTATGCACTGCGCTTGTAGCGCAAGTCCCCCAGCAACATGCAAGAGAGGTTGAGAGACACAAGGCATGCACTGCTCATCCTTGTGGAGTAAGTCCCCTTGGTCTACTCTTTGTAGTCTACCTGGTGCATGCTCCTTAGGACAGCTTCCTACAGCCTAGTGGGTGAAGGCATCGTCTCGCAAGCGAGAGGTCCGAAGTCGAATCCTGCCAGGACCAAAATTTTCTTTGTGACTAAAAAGGGCCAAAGAAGCTTCCTAGAAGCCTCTAAGGTCCAAGGTGGATCAAGCGCCACTTGGTGGTCACAGAGGGTGCCATGTCATCAAAGCTGTTGACACTGTCTAGGGTGACCTTGGGGGGAGGCCCCCTCCAAGGAGCCACTGGGAGCACTGTCCAGAGACTATACAAGGCCTGTCATTTGCATGTGATTATATATCATCTCTTACTCTTGAGACTTGGGAGAAAACTAATCCCTTGTTGGCCACCAAGAAAGAGTGTAAGGAACAAGTGCAAGTGCACACTTTGGTGTGTAGCATTGCCAGTTGGGTGAGAGTTTGGAACACTCTCCGGCCACGGTTGGGACAAGCTAAGTGAACCTTTCAGTGTGGAAACACCACTCCGTGGGTGATCTCTACCTTGGTTGAAATACCAAGGGCGGTCGGCGGTTTGCCTGTCGGCGNAAGGCCTGTCATTTGCATGTGATTATATATCATCTCTTACTCTTGAGACTTGGGAGAAAACTAATCCCTTGTTGGCCACCAAGAAAGAGTGTAAAGAACAAGTGCAAGTGCACACTTTGGTGTGTAGCATTGCCAGTTGGGTGAGAGTTTGGAACACTCTCCGGCCACGGTTGGGACAAGCTAAGTGAACCTTTCAGTGTGGAAACACCACTCCGTGGGTGATCTCTACCTTGGTTGAAATACCAGGGGCGGTCGGCGGTTTGCCTGTCGGCGCCGTTTACTCTAGACCGTGGCCAAGTGCGGAGTGACAAAATGTGCACACGACAAGGTCACGTGGAAGTGCTTGTTGAATACCACGTAAGAGGCAAGAACATCTACACTAGTGTAAATGTACGACAGAACCATACAGACCATCGATTCATGTGGATTGACTGTTGACGCCCACCGAGTACTTTTTTTGAAAGATCAAAGTTAAATATGGGGTCCGTATCAATCAAGAAACTGTTTGTGATAGTTCCATTGGATCTATCCATTTGATGTCATCAGATGCCACCTAATTATGGTTCAGGAAGAATTCAATGCTGGGTAGACGTCAACAACCAATCTTGGATGTCGAACGCCATCGGCACTCTATTCAACAACCGTTTGATTGTTGAAACAAACGGAATTTGACAGATAGTTTGACATTGAGGTGATACCATTTCTAGTTTTGCAGTTATCCTTTTTTTTTCCGACTCTGACAATGTGATATGTTTCTAAAGAGATCTGCAGGAAGATTTCTTGTTCAAAGCTAATTCTCTGTCATTAGATACAGTGATCTGATGGCTGCCGAGTTCAATGGTTGCCTAATGAGCCGGATAAACATTCGGCCAATCACAGCAGTTAAACATCAAAGTCTCAAATAAGTGTTTGGTTCATTGATCAAAACAACTCCCTCATTAACTGATAATAAGACAACAATTTAACAGGTTTGGTAAAGGTTGTGAAAGGATGAAAAGATACCTATTAGATAGCTGCCAGGTATTTAGGGTCTGTTTGGCGTGGCTCAATTCACAAAACTTTCCTCGAACCTACTCAACCTCGACATCAGCCGCGTGTCTTGTCATTTGCATGACCTCAGTTGATCATCTGAATAGAGTCCAATGGATGATTGACTGAGGTTGTGTTGGCTGCAAGGTACGCCGCTGATGTCGAGGTTGAGATGCTTGGAGTTTAGAGCCGACAGATTGTGCCACGCCAAACGCACCCTTTTGTGCGCACAACCATTGTTTGCACACTAAGACTCGGCAACTTGCATGATTTCTTGACTGTCGCTCAAGTGGCAGCCAGGCTATAACTTAACAAAGGATTGAAGGCACGTTACAGGTTTTGCTCTTGCTCACGCAAATGTATCTTTGGAATACAGGACAAAAGACATAAAACATGTTGTAGAATCATAATAGGTCTTATTTCTTTCCAAGCATGTTTACTGTAGCATATGAGTTTCTGAAAAACTCAACAGTAGAGGAAAGTATAGTTTGCATTCTTCCTTTTCTGTTTTTGAATTTACCATGAAGAAATGTTTGAAGATATCATTGTGAATATATGAACATTAATTGGCTAAAAACGTCTTGTTGCAAACCTTTACACGTGTACACTGGCTCACACCCTCAACAACCCTGCATTCAACCTTGTTTACACCTCCATACACACTTCCTACATACACTTTCATGCAGCAATCTCTTCACTCCTACCTGCCTCTCACCTTACCCACACAATGCAATTCAACACTTTAGTCCCATACTCTTATGGCACTGCACACATAATCTTCCATTCCACATGCCCTCCTCCTTCCTATGTACATCTTTCGTCTAACAAAAAAGGATACTTAGTTTAGATAAATATTTAGGGAACATTACGATGTGAATCTCAGAATCAAATCAAGTACTCAACAAGTGTAAATCCCCACACACAATAACACACATGGCCATACACCTCCACTTACACTTCCCTCACACACTTTCTAATCCCCCCAAAGACATTACTCAAACCAATTTTCTCAAGTAAAGATTTCTACGAAAACTCCATACACCTTTCCATAAACTCCACAAATACACTTTATACATACACTCCATACCTACACTTTCCTCTCTCCCCCTATACACCAAACCACCACTCACCAAATAGCTCAAAACTGGCATACAAAAGTGTATTTTTTACACACAACCCACACTTGGGAAAACATCTCCACCTATACTCCCCATATACACTTCTAACCCCCATCTCCTCTCCCCTCCCTCTTTCAACCACCACCAAACAATCTTAAACACATCCCTCAAATCAATGTACACAATTAGACCTTTTCTTGCACAAGCCATAAACCCAAGCATACACCTCCACTTACATTTCCAGCATACACTTTATACCCCCCACAACCTCCCTCTACCACCTTACCCAACAACCACAAACCAGTATCAAACACACAACTCAAACAAAAAATGCACGAGTACATATTCCTACAACCAACCCACACACCAAGCCACACACCTCCACTTGCACTTCCCACGTACACTTTCCAACCCTATCCTCCCCTAACCCTCCACCTCCTGCTCCAACACTACCAACCTACCTCAAACACATCACTCAAACCAATGTACACAAGTAAAAAATTTCAAAATAATCCATACACTTAAAAATATTAGACACATGAATAAAACTGTTACACACAAGTACAAAATGTGCTTGAAGAGTTTGTCTTCAAGTCATGTCATGGCAAGGTTGCCCCACTCACCGAGTGGAGCCTTGTGGACACGTCGAACGTGCTCCATATGGTTTAGCCAGTTGGTCAACTTGACGCCCTTCCAGGGGATCTCCAGACTGTGGAGGAAGGACTTGTACGTGACTGGCCTTGATTTTGTCGAGGCAAACAACTCTTTCCTGCCACTAGGAGTGGTACCAGTACCTATGCCGTGCTGCAGTCGCCGCCACATCTGCACTGGGTCACGCTCTACAATACGTAATCAAGGTCATCACATGAGCGAGTTGCCTCATGAGTAGCCAGATGTTGTAGTTGATGATCACGGTTCATGTTCGTGATGCTTTGCTCGACGTGGACTAGTAGGTTGGAAATGCAAACTTCAACTCTGATTTCATAAGAGTTTTAGTGATGGCCTACAGGGCATTACGCTTTCTTTGCATCTTTGTCCATTGGAGGGTATGGTTCCCATATACATCTCCAAGGAGTCCCACCTTTTATAGGATTTTTTTGTCAGTGATGATACTAGAGTGGATATGGGTCTGTCCCATCATAGCAAAATTGTAGGAAGGGGAGTTCGCCCCCCTCCTTTGGGTGATGTGTTACCTCTACCGTTAGTGCTCATCTTGAGTCATCCCATTGCGTCAGCGGCCGCCTTGACAGGCTTCTGAAAATCGGATCTAATTGCCTTTGCTATGGAATTGTTCAGCTCGTGCTCACAAGAACTTCCTTCATGGCTACTTCTGGCACCTTTTCTATTGTTAGCTGCCTTACTGTTATTTGCAACTTCTTGCAATTCACCTTTTCTATTGTTAGATGCCTTTATCGAGACATCGGCTCAAGTTTTCCACACGATGATGGTGATGATTGTGATCCTTGTTGCCTTTGTGATTGTTGACGTTGCGCTCTTCGTTCGGGTGGTCCGTCTTAAGCGCATCCTCTGTCGCGTGTGAGTCGTCCACTAGTACATCGCCGCGCTCACCGAGCACGATTTTGACTTCCACACTTTTCTTGGTTCTGTCGAGTTTAACACAGGTACCTTTGGCGAATTGGTTGCCATTACTCTGGCTACCATGCTTGTAGTGACGGCTCCAGAACTTGGAGTCCGTCAATGGCATGTGGTGAAGCTGTCACCACCTTGCCCTTGTTGGTCTTGGACAGACCAGCACTTGCCATGCTATCGAGACGTGCAACTAGCACATTATCCTTAGTGAGCATCCCTTGCAACCTCAAGATGGTTTTTCTCCCTTCTTGGGGTCCTTGCTCTCATTCTTGGTGAGGCAAGTAGAATAGAGCTTTCCATCCTTCTACCCCGCTATGGACGGAACAAGCACGTAATAAATATTTCTATTGTCTGGGGTCGTTGTGGTCACAACAATCACGTGGTAGAAAGAACTTTTTTTCCTATGCCACAAGGGTTGGCAAAATCACGTGGGTATCTAAGCTAGTCTTTCTAACCCATGATTCATGCCACTAGAGTATAGAAAAATAGAGTATTACACTTAAGGAAGAATTTCAAGAGGTGTGAGTGTTACAAAGTGCCCCTGCCATGGATGCCGTTTACCGTGTTCCTGGTTAGACCACTAGATTGTACTTGGATGTCTAATCTGATTGTGGATTTAGAATCCATGTGGTTTCAAGCTTTCATTTGCTCAATTTGGTTGAGAATTCAAGAAGTTAGCCCCATCCGAAGTTCGGGTGGTCGGCGGGTGGAATCTGGGTCTCCGCATGGGTGACGGGATAACTCCACCATGGTGGTCCGAGTTCGTCTCCAACGAGCTCCAAATGCACCAGGGGCACAAATGAAGTGACCAGGAGGACTTCATTGACCAGGGCTGACTTCTCCTTGACTTCTGGGCGAGGAAAGGCACTCCGACGGGTCATGTTTGAAGCGTCTCCCTTTGCCTAGCGTGCAAGGCACGGTGGGTGGCTCCACCAAGGGTCACTTTGACAGCCGTAGCAGGGACTCTACTGCTCCGTTTTGGACGTGCTTTGATGCACAGGAAATCTCATATCACAGGCTATAGGAATCTCATGTTATCTCACCAAAATAATTAACCATCAATGATTTTCATCATTTCTTAGTTTCTGCAGCCTGCATTCTGCCAGAATTCTGCTTCCTTGGTGTTGTGGCGACCCAAAGCACAAACCTCCCTTGGATGTCTCTTTGCACTAAGTAGCTGTGGAAACTTGTGGTGCATCAGAGTATGCCAAGATAGCATTCCTGACAGTGAGTGCCCCTCACACAACAAGGAGTAGAGGGACAAAATCAAATCCAAACAATACTTTACAAATTCTCCACTCTTAACCTTCCTATCTATTTTCTCCTTATCATATTCTTGTCTTCCTTGGCCTCCTCTTCACGTTCCTTGATGCCTATTGTGTCTCTCAGCAATGTCTCCCTTAAGCGGGCAGCGTTGGTGAAGCCGCCAAAAATCTTCAAGGTGTCGCTCTCTACTTGTTTTTAGTGTTCTCTCACGTCATGAGAATCCCTGGTCATGAGAGTCAATGCTGCCCCTATTCTTGGTCAAAGGAGGGAGGAGGGATCTGGAAAAGAGTAGGAAAATGGTGGTTTGGGAGTGATTACTCTCCATCTTGTCCACCAAGAATCCATGTAACTACTTGGGATAGAGGAGAATCTAGGAAGAGGTCGAAGATAAAAAGAGCTCTTCAAGAGCTTTTCAATGTACTTTGTCGCTCTTAAATGGTTTCATTTTAATACCATACTCCACTGTGGTGTTTTGTTTGTTGTTGCAGCTACTCACAACATTGTGTATATCTTGTAGCCACCAGAACCATCACAAACTTGGGTGTAAGGTCATGCTCTACAAACAACTTTACTGATTGTGTCTATAGCTCCGGCACAAGAGCCATCGTTGGAGTTCATTGAATGGTTTCCAGAGCTTGGTGGAGGGATTTCTCCCTCTACGTCATTCTAAGGACAATTGTCATCGACGACCCGTACAGAGAGACTCAAATCATTTGAGTATTTGGAGGTACAATTATGATAAATCTCACTCCCTTGTTTCTGGTCCCAAACGGGAAGGGGGAAGGGGGGAGGGGAAATGTAATTCTTTCCCTGCATTACTTCTACCTTTGTCACAACCAAAAAGAGAGCATGTACTGTAAAATTTTTTATCCTTCTTTTCCTAAAAAAGAAAAAGATGAAATAAGAGAGGAGGAGGACGGGAAGAGAAGGAGGAGTGGTTGCAAGGAAGGAGGACAATGTTAGGGTGGGTAGAGGAGAGGTCGTGTTGCAAATGCATATTCTATAGCATTGAAGAAGGGTTGTAAAAATCCATGATCATTCCTTTGCCCATTTTGGGGAATGAAAAGGAAGGATATTGTAGGGAAAGTGGAGGGAGATGGAGAGGGGAGATAGGGGGAGGGTTCATGGAGGAGGAGGGGGAGGACAAGGGGATAGGATGGTGGAGAAGAAGGGGGATGGGGGGCTGGATGGAGGGGATGGATTGAGATTGGGATTTGGAGGAAGAAGAGGAGAGTGGGAGGCAGAGGTGGAGGGAGAAGGATAGGAATAGGGGAGAGGGGGAGTGGTGGAGGATAAGGAGGAGGAGGGGGAGAGAGTGGGAGAGGACGAGGGAGAAGGGGAGTGGGATGGGCATAGGGATGGGAAGGATGAATGCTTGAATCTTTTTATGAGCTTTCATGACTATGAATGAGCAAAGCTAACCGATTCAGATTACATTGAAATGAAATCAGCACATGTCTCAAATGAAAAAGTTGTAAAATCAGAGAGAAATATTAATGGAAAGAGTGGAAGAATCATGTCCAAGAGGGAACTGAACAAAGAAAGAAATTGAACAATACAAGACAGGTATGACCAAGTATGTGAAGCTCGGTTCTGAAGAACCTGCATGTGGTTATTGTGAGGTGGGAAGGAGAGGTAGTGGTACAATTGGCCATGTAGCACAAGTGGATGATGTGTTCATCGGTGCAGAGGAAATGCCTGTCACTGGTGCTGCTAAACTTCCTATTAGGACGGAAGTGCCTACTAAGGTGGAAGTACCTCGTGTAATTGGTCGTGAAGCAGGTAATGGGGCTGCTTGAGGTGGTCGCACTCCTTAGAATCCATGGGAATTATGACATACCATTGTTGCAGGTCCATGAGAGCATGAAGCATCCCATTTCCCAGCCAATTGCACCAATCCCCTATCACATCCTTGCCTTTACTGAGCATGCACCCTACCACAACTGAGGAGGCAGGGATGGCATGGACGTCAAGCACCAAGGCGTGGAGCTTTAGGCATTCCATAGCCATCACCTACTCCTTCTAGAAGTTGACTGGATGGCCAGGCAGGTCATCTTGCAGCCATAAAAATGGTTTGCTACTCCAGCCCCTCCTGCAACTCATCTTAAAAGCCAACAGCCGATGGCCTCCACCTTATCCGCCCTTGGAAATACCACTAAACTGGCAGATCTCTTGGCATCTTCCCCTTGGGGTGTACGACTGCTGTTGATAGGAACTGATGTTGCTCATGTCTCCTCACATCCCGTCTGTGTGACAGCCGTGTAAGATGCTCCCACTCTCTGCAACCACTACATGCTTTTCCTCTTTTCATCATTCACAATCCTAGTACGCTCCTTGAAATAGCCCATCCTTCATTCCGGATTGGAAATGCCTGCACACCAGTTCACATCCATCATGCCCTTGGTACACAGCGGTGTACACAGCGGTTGGAGCACATGATATTGGAGCCATCCATGAAGCTTCTTTATTGGGTCAATCACCTCACCCATACCACGACCACAGGATAGGGACCGAATAGGACCCACGTAGAGGTCGGAAGTGGGCTTTGATACTTTTCACTGCTGAGATTGATGCAACTACCTGATGCCATCTTTCCAATTTCAAAACTCTTCGCCAAGGAGTGTCTGAGCTGGCAAACAACTATTGGAGGAAGACACTTCATCTACACTTGCTTCGGGACTGGCAATGACACTTAGCTTAGGGCCCTTGGCACCATCATGCTGGTGTCTCACTTGGATTACTACAATCTCTAAGCTATGCATAGATAGGAAATTTTTACAGGAGTATGGTTTAGAAACATATACTCTACTTAACTAAAGGCTTGATTAAACTGATCATGTATTCTTGTAACGGCTATGTCTCCAGCTCCTGAACTTAGGTCGTTGTCAGAGTTTGCAAAACACGTCCAGAGCATGCTCAAGGGGTTTTCCCCTCCGCGTCACTCTGAGGGCAATCGTCATCAATGACTCGTGGAGGGAGACTTGAATAATTCAAGTGTCCGGAGGCCCATTTCCAATTATACCTCAACCCCTCGTTCTGGGTCCAAAACAAGGGGGGTATTACCCCGAACTTGTGAGTTTGCAAGCGTTTTCTAGTGTCAAAACTCATAGTTCATCCTAAACAAACTCAAGTTTTGTTTTTTACGCGTTGGCACAAAATCGTCGCATGCAAGGCACGGTCAGTGATTTCGTGCTGACTTTTCTTGTGCGCCTCTTGCTCCTCACTCAAACCCTCACTCCCCCTATCCCTCGTCCTTGCTTGCTCCCTTGCGAGGAGGACAAGCGGGGGCAAGGGCACAAGGCCACGAGGCCTTGCCGGCCCCTCAGGCGCCGATTGGGCTGAAGCCGTGATCAGCGGCTGGCGGCTGACTGGCTGGTGGCCGGCCAGTCACTTGGCCGGCCACCGGCTGTCCAGCCGGCCGGCAGCCAGCTGGTTGGCTGCCAACGGGATGCTGGCCGTCTGCCAGCCCTTGCTGACGCCAGGGGTTGTATGCAACTGCCCCTCCCTTCAAAGAAGAGGGAGGACCAAACGGGCCCTCCCGCTACATTCCTCCCCACTGATTATGAACGGCCTCGGTTCATGAACAACAAACAAGATTGTCAGATAGTGAATCATCAACATTGTGAAAGAAAATTAACAATTTCCATCACCATCTACACATGAACACATGCATGGCACTTGGACCTAAGCTACAGCTTGTCGTTCAACCTGGCTAGCGGTATCCCCCCTTCAGGCTGGACCGTCCGGGTGTCCCCAACCTATTATGGATGCTGTCCATGAATGCTGCCCTGCGGGAAAGTTGTTCCGCGTTTGGGTGGTACCTCCTGCCACGCATAGATATGTATGAGCTGCAAGCTTGCTTCAGTACTCGTTGAGTACCCCTGTGGACAACCGATATTTGGGTTCTTATGAGTTATGTTCAGGTCCACAACCGGCCAAATGAAGAGATACTACCTAACAACACACGACCGAAGAGTACACTCTCGGTGCTGGAGTAGGCAAAGGACCTCGTATTGGCCATTGGCATCAAGGAATGTTAGCGATGGCTGAACAGTTCCGTTTGCCATGTATGGATCTTGAAGGCTCACATGAAACGCGTCATGTATCTTTGTACTTAACTAAAGCAGCAATCAAAATGCCACTGGCTCAATGGGTGCTATATTGGGAAACGGCCAAATCCACTTTGGTGGAAGTTTTTGCACCCCTAACGACTTCAGCCGAGGATTCTTAGTGCTAAGCAGCACTTTTTCACTGATGTCAAACAAGACCTCACGACAACTTTTCTACACGTATACCTTTTGTCGTTGCCGAGCTACTTGAAGGTGACCCTTCACCTCATACAAGAAGGAGTCTATGCGCTTGGCAAAGGCTTGAACAAAAGGAACCTATCCTCTTGTACTCCCACTCTTCATCATTCGAGAGGGCACCACTGGATTTTGACCACTGTTCAACACAAACGGTACAAACTCTGTGAACTCGTTCACTGATTTGTTCATTGCAAACTTTGCTGGTGCTATGACTTTGTCCCAATCATTATGGCAGGGTCCACGGACATGTTGAGCATCTGCTTCATACTGTGATTCACGCATTCTGTTTATCAATCTATTTGAGGGTGAAATGCTGTCAACATTTGCGACTTGCTACAAAAGTAATCGTGCATCTTTTGCAAAAACTTACAAGTAAACTTTCTATCTTGATCAGAGATCATGCGCAACAGCTAGATGCTGTAATTCACGACACTCTCAAAGAAGAGATGAGTGGTCTACTCTGCGTTCACATTAGTGGTTGTAGGAATAAGTGCTTCATCTTTGTCAAAAGATCCACAACCACAAGTGTTGCATCATGGCCACGGGCCATGTCCGGGAGATTAGTAATGAAGTCCATGCTTATGCTCTCCCATGGAGTCCTAGGAATAGAAAGCTCTTGAAGAAGTCCAACAGGCTTGTTGTTAATAGCCTTATTCCGAAGACATGGGTTGCATGTCATACAATGCTTACGGACATCAACATTCCATCCTAGCCACCAATAGTGGTCTGAGAGTGCAAGGTCGGACTTTTGAGGTCCCACATGACCTGCGATCGGTGGGTCGTGGAACTAGGAAATAATTTTTGCTCGGAGGTCTTCCGAGTTTGGCACAACTTGTTCTTCGTACCAAAAGATTCCTACAGCCTCCTCCAATCCGTAGTTGTCCAAGTTTTGAGAGACTTGAAACCAAGAATCCACACAGTATCCCATCCGGATTCTGTTGACAAAACCGTTGTATTAAATAATCTCTAGAGGTAGCTACCACAGTGGTGCTAGAGGCTCCGGTGTTTGCACGGTTGCTGTCACAATGGCCATAAATTACCCACCAACCTTGGTGGTTGCTTGAACTTCCACAGGTTTTCGGCTCGGTGGATCGGCCACATTGATGCGTCTTGGCCCATATTCCCATGTGAACAAGAATCGGCTCAGGTATTCGCTCCAACGCACAAGTCGTCCTGACAGGTTTGCTTGCGTTTGGAAAAAGACCATTGAGTTATGGTGAGTTACAACCGTCACACCCCCTTCAGCAACCTTGAGGTAGCAATGTCATATCTTGAAAGCGTGTACTACTACAAAGAGCTCTTGATCCCCAGTTGTGTACTGCGTTTCCACGGGGATGAGCTTCCGGCTCTCATACGCCATTGGATGACCGTTATACATGAGGATAGCTCCGAGTCCTACTACCGACGCATCGCATCTAACCTCCTACGGTTGCGATGGATCCGGAAGAGCTAGGACAGGCACTGTGGATGGAAGCTCTTTGACTTTGAGAAAGATATTTTTGCAATCGGATGTCCATTCCCAACGCACGTCTTTTAACATGAGCCTGGTTAGCGGTGCAACCAGGGACGAATACCCTTGCATAAACCGTCAAATGTAGTTTGCAAGGCCAGGGAAAGACCGAATCTACCTAATATATTCTGGGCGTGGCCACTCCTCCATGGCTTGGACCTTTCTTGGATCGACACGGATACCATCCTTGCCGACGATGTGTTTAAGGAATTCGAGCTCATCTTGTGCAAAATTTCACTTGCTCACATTCACAAAGAACTTCTCTTCCCAGAGGATCGCGAGGATTTTGCGCAGATGTTCTATGTACTCTTCCATGGATTTAGACAAAACCAAGATGCCATCCAAGTAAACCAGGACAAACTGACAGAGTTACTTGGCAAGCGTTTGGTTCATTTCTCCTTTGAAGGTTGACGGGGTATCTGTAAGCCTGAAGCGTAACACTTGGAACTCATAGTGTTCCATGTGTGTTCGAAACACAGTTTTGGGCTCATCATCTTCCATGATGCGGATTTGATGGTACCCTTGAAGTTTTTCAAATAGGACCTTAATCCGCGGTATGGGGAATTGATTTTCTACCGTCAGCTTGTTTAATGCCCGGTAGTCCACGCACGTGCGTAAACCACCATCCTTTTTGTTCACAAAAAGGATCGGTGTATCATACGGCAAGCTACTTGGTTTGATCCATCTTTTTGCAAGGTACTCCTTGATTTGGCGTTCAACCTCTTGCCTTTCTGCTGGCTTAATACAATACATGGGTTTGAACGAAGGAGTCTCCTTCGGCTATAGCAAAAGTGTGTGGCTCATGTGTCGTTCTGGAGGAAGCCTAGTCGGTGGGTCTTCAAATACATCCGAGAACTCCACCAATAGAGATTTGATCTCTTGTGGCGTGTCTTCCTTCACTTCATACTTCACTTTCTATAGCTGAGCTAAGAAGCATCGATAACCTTGTTGAATGTGTCTCTTGACTTGCATCGCAGACAAGGTGGCATGGACTTTGAGTCGGGTCGGTGACAATTCCATACTTGGAATAAGCATAAAGGGACGTTATTCCTTTTGGGGTATCAAGCGCCTTGATTTGAAGAACATCATAGCCTTGTTTTTGCAGAGCTAGGGATCGCCTAGCACCGCGTCAAACGGTTCAAGAAGGTTGAGTACCTTCAACGTGACACTATATGTATAGCCTTTAATACAAATTTGTGTTTTACAAGTACCATTCACAGTTACCATGCGGTTGTTACCAAAGACAACTGGGCTATTTGATGGCTCTTACTTTAGGCCCACCAATCGGGTAAATCCTAGGCTAACAAAGGAGTCATCTCCTCCAGTATCAGTGAGTATGTTTACGAGAGCACCAGCTAGGTGTTTTTTAAACTGCATCATCATGTTACCGCCACCTTTTTGAGTCCTCCTCGACGACAAGCCGAGTTTGTGATAAACATGGAATCTCTACGAAAAGTGTTGTAACTCCTATGATTCATCCACTAAAGTCCACAGTTTGTGGGCATGCGTGAATTCGGCTAGCACCTTCCAATACTTAGACTTGACTGGGTTGAAATCGTCGACCAACGGTACAGCAAACGTGATTGAACTCATCACTTTGAGGGCGTTGCTTCAATCACTATATCATACAACTCTTGCACAATGGTTAGTGTCGCCACTACTAAGCATGTACGATCATGTATCTTGTCCAAAGATGCAAGGTTTAGTGGACAATGACGGTCAGCAAGTGTAGAATGAGGTTCAACAAGAGGGGAGAAGACAACATAAAAGTTTGAAATCATCAAAAACTCAAATTCTTCAACACCCTCGTCTGATATGATGAACCCACACTCCTGATCCAGTTTTACCCATTAGTGGTCCCCACTAACGTCATTAGGGGTGGAGAAAACCCGTCCCACGACCCTGTCCGTTACCACGGCCGGGCCCATAGCCGCGACCTCGACCCGGTCCACGGTCCTGTCCACGGCATCCTTCTACACCCTCCCCACGAAGTGCAATTGCTGCGGCTAGCTCCACGGCCTCTTGTCCACCACCAGTAGCCTCCGCGCACTGGGCCCTAATGTGGCCATGCTGCATATAGTTGTGACAGAGTCCGTCATGGAATGTTGTGTTGCGATGCTCACACGCCGCCTATAGCTCGTCATTATTGTGGCTACTCTTGTGGTTTGGGGTTTTGTGCACGCAAGTCTTCTTCACTGGAGGGTTTGCACGCTGCTTGCCCTTGGCCCTGCCTCGCTGCCTGGCTGCTCCTCCAGTCCCTGCAGCATCCATGCGTATATCGCGGCCTTGTTGTGTACACGCGTTCGGCCGTGTGTCAGAGTAGTACTTCGGGTTTGGTGAATACAATTCACTCATGTAGTCCCACAATGCCCTCAAGCTTGTCCAAGCCTGGCCGATTGTCGTTATGGTGGTCTTGTCCTTCAGCTTCTTGCTAGAAAGGCCGTCACACAAGTACTCTAGCAGCATGCACTCCAGATCTAAGTCACATCGCCCTTGGTGAAGCTTTTGGCTTCCTCCACAAGTGCAGTGAACTCGCTCAAGTAGGCTTCAAGCGATCTACCAAACTGCCTAAAGTCCTTGGTCTTGTGGAAGGCGTGCTATGCCTCCTCACGCTCGGTGCACATCTTACGCATAATCGTGTAGAAGGCCTCCCATGGCATAGGCTATCACTCGAGGTGCGGCTGCTGTGCACCCACTCCTTCACCACCTACTTTGCAGAGCTTTTCTTCAAGCCGCGTCCCGGTATGGTTATCCCATTGATTGAGTGGAGCCTTGTGGATGTGTAAAACGTGCTCCATGCGTTTCAACCAGTGAGTCAACTTCACGCCCTTGTGGAATATCTCCACACTGTGGAGGAAGGACGTGTTCATGACCGATCCTAAAGTCGTCAAGGTAGGCAAGTCGTTTTTGCCACTAGCAGTGGCATCAGTGCTTGTGGCACGGTGCAATTGCTACTGTATCCACACCTTGGTCATGCTCCACAATACCTTATCGAGGTTGTTGCATTGGCGGCACGACTCATGAGCAACTAGGCGCTGCAGTTGGCGATCACGGTTGAGGTCTGTGATGCTCTGCCCAACATGGGCCAGCAGGTTGGCGAATGTAAAATTCAGCTCTGATATCATCGGAACATCGGCGATAGCTTCCAAGGCCTTGCGTTATCCATGCATCTTTACCAATTCCATGAGGGTATGTTTTGTGTACACGCCTCCAAGGAGTCCCACCTTCTGGAGGAGGCTGTTGTCAGCAACAACGCTTGAGTGGGCGTTGGCCTGCCCCATGGCGGCCACATCGTGGGAAGGGGGTTCCGCCCCCCTCCTCTGGGTGGTGCGGTACCTCCACAGTCGGTGGTGATCTTCAGTCGGCCCGCCGTTTTGGTAGCCAACTCAGCAAGCCTTCGGCGGTCATCGCGAATGGCCTTCGCGATGACGTTGTCTAGCTAATTCTCCCGAGAACTTCTCGCATGGCTCCTTTTGGTGCTTTTGCTGCTCTCGCTGGCCTTGCTCCTATCAGCAGCTTCAGGCGATCCGGCAAGCATCTTTCCCTTCTTGAGCGATCTACTGGATATCGCCGCACGACGATTGCGATGATCGCTGTCCTCGTTGCTTTTGCCATCTTCATAGTCATGCTCTTTGTCGGAGTCCACGCCCAGGTGGTCTGCCTTAAGTGCGTCGTTCGTCGTGTGGGAGTCGTCCACGTGCAGGTTGATGTGCAAGTTGAGAATTTTCTCGGCTTCTTTACGTTTATCGGTGTCACCGAGTGTAGCGAGGATTGATTTTTGCAGTATGGTTGCCTTTGGTTTGGCAACCGTGCTTACAGCGGCGGCTCCTAAAGTTTGGAATCCACTGAGGATGTGTGGTGAGGCCGTTACCACCTTGCCCTTGTTGGTCTTAGACGGTCGGGCACTTGCCATCTCGTCGCCCGTGCAACTAGCACGTGAAGACCGTTGCGAGGATCACTCCACAACTTTGAGGAGGAATTACCTCCCAAAGTCTCCTTGCTCTCACAATCGGTGAGGAATTATAGATTTAATTTCTATTTTTCTAGACCACCACGATCGGCACAAGGGCGTGGATTTTGAAGCTAGTCTTCCAAAGTCGTGACTCAGGGCAAATGGTAGCGACTAGAATCTAGAAAAAAAATCACAATACAAGGGAATGACTAGAAATGTGGGTACCGCTCACAAAACAACGGCAAAGAGTGGAAGAGGAATTCTAATAATTCCTACTAACTCCTTCACTCCCTCCTCTAACTTCTTGTCTTCCTCTTGTCTTCTTGTCTTTCTTGGGCTCCTCTTGAGTCTTCCTCGCGCGTCTCACGCCCCTTGGTAGCTTCTTCCTTGAGCAGGCAGCGTCGGGGAGTTTGTAAAAAAATTGCATGGTGTAATCCTCCCTCTTTTTGGGGTGTTCTCAGGCCGTGAGAGCCCCTAGCCTTGGGAAGAAATACTTTCCCAAGTTTTGGATGGAGGAGGAGGAAGGGAACCTTGAAATTGGAGCTAAATGGGTGGTTTTGGGGGTGGACACTCCCCACCCCGTCCAAGAAAAATCCACTCAGCTCCTTGGAGTAAAGAAGAAGCTCAAAGAAGTTGGTAGGTTGAAGAAGACCTCTTCAAGAGCTTTCTGACGCACTTTTTGTTGCTTGGAATAGATTAGTATGGACAACATATCCCCCTTTTGTGTTTGTGATATTGTTGTAGCTGCTCGTAGTGTTTTATATTGTTTGTAGCTGCTCTAACAATCACACATTTGGTCGCGAAGGTCGTCCTGCTCTGAAAACCACTGTAACAGCTGTGTCTCCTGCTCTTGCACTTAGGTCTTTGTTGAAGTTTGCAGAATCGAGTCCAGAGCTCGCTTGAGAGGTTTTCTCCTCCATGTCACTCTGGGGGCAACCGTCATCAACAACTCGTGCAGGGAGACTTGAATAATTCAAGTCTCTATAGGTCCATTTCTGTTTATAGCTCACCCCCTCATTCTGGGTCCAAAATGAAGGTGGTATTACCCCGATACTTGTGAGTTTGCACAAGTTTTCTGGTGTCAAAACTTGTATTGTGTCCTAAACAAAATTGAGTTTTGTTCTTTATGCGTCGGCGTGAAATTGTTGCGTGTGAGGCATAGTCGGCGATTTCGAGCTGACTTTTCTCTTTCGCCTCTCGCTCTCCGCTCTCACCCTTGCTCCCCCTATCTCTCTTCCTTGCTTGCTTGCTTGTGAGGAGGGCGGGCGGGGGCAAGGGAACAAGGCCACAAGGCCTCGCCCTCAAGGCCATCGCAGCCCCTCAACCGCCGATCGGGCAGAGGCCGCGATCGGCGGCTGACGGCTGGCCGGCGGGTGGCTGGTTGGTCACCTGGCCAACCGCCGGCCGTCCAGCCGGCCGGCAGCCAGCTGGCCGGCGGCCAGCGAACTGCTGGCCGTCGGCCAGCCCTTGCTGATGCAAGGGGTGGTGCGCAACTACCCCTTCTTCAGTGAGTAGGGAGGGCCGAACCGGCCCTCCCGCTACAATTTATTTCATGGAACAAGAGTATGAAGTGGCTAGTAAAACTCATATCAGACCATACAAAAATGAAAGACTATTTTACGTCATCTGAATGATTGTAATACTGGCATGTTTTGTGTCGATAGCAGACTCAAAACACAAAACAATAACGTATGACATTGATGCCTCATGAGGGGCTGACTTTGAGCATGCGGGGACCAACCAACACGAGTGCAGTATCGCCACGTGAGCAAAATCTCTCCCCTCGAACCACCATACATGTTCCAATTCTCTCACCATGTACACTTTCATACTTTGGGGGAGGGGTGCTATCATTCCCGGATGGACTTCTCCCCTCCCCCCCAAAGCAGAAAGTGTATTTTACAAGTACATGGGACAGTGAACGTTGCGAAGGATGGAGAAACCAAGAAATTTGTACACCGGTGAACAACGTGGAATGCATCTACGACGATCCTTTGTCCATCGATGGAACTGTATCGATGGTTGAGCCCCGTCTATGTTTAATTGCCAGACTTGATGCACAGAAATTTTTACGGAGGTGAAAAGCTCGAAACCTGGAGATATCGTTTGTGAGATGTGTGCCACTAGCAAATGGCACCCGTTTGGATAATCACGCGGCAGTTTTGCCACGCGAGCAAGGATCGACCCCCCCCCCCCCCCCCCC